>JAKCPI010031366.1:0-60990 GCA_023213315.1 Euborellia annulipes | reverse complement strand
AGTACAGGCAGTAAATAGGCAAAGAAAAATATCGCCTTTACTTTATAAATACGAGGTTCTGAAGTGTTTCAAATTTTTTTTTTTTTTGCAAAATCATATAAATTAATAAATATAGTAATTATTTTATGAAACTAAATATTTTTAAACTTAATAAATATAATAAAATTGATAAATATTTTTCATCTGTATATTTATAAGGTAGGCGTCGCCTACCTTGCCTACCCTAGCGAAGCCCGCCACTGGAAGCGATTGATTTAAAAATTTACAAGTATACAAATTTCATTAATTTTTGAAATATCACTTCATTAAACTGTATCTAAAGCAGGCATGTCAAACTTACATTTTCTATTTTGTACTAAGCTGTTTTACGCCTTTTGTACTGTCCAAAATAAAAATGAAATACGATTGTTAGGGTGATTATATTATGTATTTATTAGTTTTTTTAACGTCCCGACGGGGCCGCAATCTTTGTATTGGTGGGCTGCGAGTTTGACATGCCTGATCTAGAGTATAGAAAGCTGGGAGATTCCAAATTGTCTTTTTATTCCTTTCTCTATTTCAAATTGCGTCAACATACTGTAGATTCTATTGAAAAGTACCAGAGAATTATCTTAAAATTGTCCTTGTTGAGGAATAGAAGAAATTTCAATCTCTGAGCCTAAAGGGTAAAATATATGAAATAAATAAATTTGGGATTACCAAATGAATTAAATAAAGAATGCCTGCACCCCAAATAAATATATATTATAAATACTAGTATCGTTTAAAGTCCTATATGGCCTAAGTTGCCGAAAAAGACTGGGTGTATGTGTGTGTGTGAATGGGAAAAAACTCACAGTGTTAAAAAAAAAAAAAAAAAAAACTAAGCCCACTATATTTATAAAAAAACACACTTTTTTCTCAAACCACACTCCATTCACACACACATACACACAGTCTCTCGCAAACTTAGGCCATTTAAGACTTTTAAACGATACTTGTATTTATATAATATATATTTATTTGGGGTCCAGGCATTCTTAGTTAAGCCATTTGGTATCCAATTGGCTTAAATAAACATCGGACTGCCTGAGGTCCGAACCCGCGACGTTTGGTATACGAGGTTAGCACGCTAACCTCTACGCCAAGCCCCGAGGGCCACTTTATTCTTGTACTTCATAGGAAAGATAGGAGCCAAAATATAAATGTTTTTCCATGTTTATAAATTTTACATCTTTAATTCTACTATATCAGCGGAAACTAAATATATGTCGACACAAAAAACCTGGTATGACAATCACAGAACACAACTTTATATTTACCGAAGATAAGAGAAATTTGTGTGCTATGCGACCAGTCACACTATATTTATAATTATTGATTGTGATTTTTGAACAAATTGGGTTTTTTTTTTTTCAAACAAAACTTCACTTAAAAAAAATTAATTAGAACCTTCAAACTGTATTTTCTGAATTTAAATTCAGGATAAAAAAAATATTTCAACTAACACAAAAGAATTTAATATGGAAAACTATCAAAGAGGCAATATTGTTTATAATTTTGATAACTCAAACTATTATATTAATTAAAATAAGTTTATAAATTAATAATAATTTTACTTTGGCATTTCAAATCAAAACATTTTACCCCCATCCATGCCTATTGGGTCATTATCGACCCAGGTCATATTTCATTAATTACACGACCAAAATCCTTAAAAAAAAAAATTAGATTAATTCATGTATAATTTGAACAAAATCCGAGACAAAAAAATTTCCTGGGCATAAATGGAGAACTCTATACACCCATTTCAGTTTACTGATTGGGAACAAAGTCTTCACTCCGAAAATCTAAATAACACTTAGAGAAAGGGGGAAAGCTCAGGCCCATTTTCTTCCCTCAAATTTTATGATTTTTTCATCCCTCCTTACACCTTCCCCGTATACCATAAATGATTTAGTATCATATTTGTCGAAAAAAAAAATTATTTATAAGATTGATGAAAAATAATGAGATATATCAAATTGTAAATCCCTTTTCAAATTGTTTAGTCCTATATACAAACACATTAATTATACGAATCCCAAACAAAAAACCCCTCATCTAGTGGGGGAAAATGGAAATTTGATCTAAATATCCGAGAGCCTTAAGGCGTCATCACTCCCTATTTAATAAAATATAATATATATTGTTGAATATGTTTCGTAACATAATCCGGAAGCGTAAAATTGAATATGAATAAAATTATCTACAGGGAATGTTAGGGATGTTAATAATCTTCCTCCCTTTGGAATATCACATGATGGGTTTTTATTCATAAATTAGGGAGTTAGTAAGTTGTTTTTTAATCATTTCTCTAAATCATTTCCCTTTCTAAAATAATGTATCCTTTTTATAAATAAAGTCCACTAATTCAAATTAATCATATAAAAATTTAATAATTATTGACCTATATTAAAATCATCATTCCTTACCTGTCTAAAGAAACTATTTTGCCAAACAATAGATATAAAACATAAAAATATGTAATAAACGTAGTAACAAAAGAAAGTAGGTGAACAAACGCCTTTTCAATCTTCATTTTTATAACAGAATAAAGTAATAAATATCACTCACACGCTTTTACTTTGCCAGCTGTTAAAGAATATATAACAAAAGAGAGTATCGTCGCCGTCACGGTTTTTGGCATTATCGATTTAAAATATTGACTGAAAATTATATAAAGGGAATTTAAATTTCAACTAATTCAAATTTCGATCTAATTATATACTTCATTATCGAAAGATCATTGGCTATAATTTTTTTTTTTTTTTTTTTTAAGTCTTTTCGGCATCCTTGACCATATCAACTTTTTTTTTTTTTGAGATATATATTTGGGTCCACACCTCAACCTCATTTTGCTCACCGCCCTCTTTGAGAATGTTTTTTTGTAGAGAACTTACCACCTGTCTCGAATTTAAAACAGATATTGCCACGATTATATTTAAGCGTGTAATTGATAGGATATGACCCCTGTCTTATTTCTGAGTTTAAAATAAAGAATGAAATAAGAATGTTTCAATGGAAGCAATTAAAAAGGCAAAAGACATAAATTATGACACTACTAATGAGAAGGTTGAATTTGATGCATTTTAAAGAGTTTGTTAATATCAGGCTCGATTTTACTATAAAATAACCGTAAGTCACCGCTTTCAGTAACACGAAACAGATTTCTCTTTTTAGTTACCAACATTGCTACAGTACTAAATTCAATTGATAAAAATGATTACAATACCTACGATAACAAAAATTAAATATTAATTTTTACTTTACTTTAGTACGTGATTAGCGTGTTTTTTCTTTGCCTTTTTTAGACTATACCCGAGTCGAAATCGAACGCCTGGTTTGAGTCTACAAAACCTCAGAATCTAATTGTTGTCTAAGTAGACTTAACAGAATCAAACTAGGATTTGAAAGCATGGTTTCTATGGAAGTTTGATAGTCTGGTTTGGTTCTAACAAGTCTACTTATGTCCCTTTTTGACATGTTTAGACTCAGACCAGGTATTCGAAATACTAGTTTAAGTCTACCAGATCTACTATTACGACCAGCAGTATTGAATGCTGGAATCCTAGTTTAGGCCTATAAATTCCCATTTAAAATTTGTTTATATACATATATACAGAGTGACAAAAAAGTTCTGATAATTTTGTTAGATTAGCAAAGAGGTATGCTTGTTTTTTGGCAATGAGAAAAATAACTTTTAGAGTGTTTTTCTTCAAATATTTCGAAGACATTTAATAGCACTTCACCGCTGATGAAGAAGTCCTATTAAATGCCATCGAAATATTTGAAAAAAATACTCTAAAAGTTATTTTTCTCAATGCCAAAAACAAGCATACCTCTTTGCTAATTTATACAACTTGGCACTCCACATTCGAAATTTTTTACTTTCTCTTACATCTATATATGTTAATATATATAGAGAGAGAATGTATTGGATTCATGTCAAAAATTCGATGTTGAGATTTTGATGGATCTTCACGTTTTGCTCTTCATTTCGCTACAATTAAATTCTTAAATAAAAGGAAAATCAAATTAATCTTTAAATAAAATATTTTTTGTTTAAATATCAATTTTCTTTAATTTGAGAATAAGATAACATATATTTAAAATATTTTAAAAATTCCAAATGCTCTTCGTGTCGATTTCAATATTTCTGGAGATTCATTAGTGAAATTGTTTTAAAGAAAATATGGATGTAAAAATGAGTTTCCATCTCTAAAATAAATCACATTAATTTTTATCTTGACTGTATATGTAGGCCTATACCATTAGCTATCACGTGTGGAAAAATATTTTTCTTTTCAGTAAGAACTTCATTTAGTTCTCTGGAAATGTGAAAAATATATAAATTAATTTTATAAATTTATAATCTTTTTTAATTTGTCTTCTTACCTTTCAAAATGACATGAATGGCCAATGTTCCTTGTATTCATTATTAAAATTAAAGTGGCTTCTTCAGGCCAATGTGTTTTTACAACTAAAATTTATAATGAATATAATTGAAAAAAATTAAATAGAATATAAGATTACATATATATAAAAAAAATAAAAATAAAAATAACAGCTAACCTTATCATTTTGTTTTGGTTTGTTTTTATAACGTTGACCCTTAAATAAATAAAAATAATTAATAATAATAAAGAAAATTAATGAAAAAAATGAAAATAAAACTTAAAACTTACTTCTTTTTTATCGATAATAAATCCAAATATCCAAGGAATGAAAGAAAATGAAAGGTGGTCATCTATTAAAGCTTTGGCGCTGAGATCGCACTGTTTTTAATTTTTACCCGAGAGGATTAGAAGATTCAAACCAGTACTTCCCGAGTCAAAATCGAACGCCTGGCTTGAACCTTGCAGTCCTCAATTGAAGACTGCAAGGTTCAAGCCAGGCGTTCAAGTACTGGTTTGAACCTTCTAATTCTCCTGGTAGGTTTAGTAGGCTTTAACCAAATTTTAATACTATCAAATAACAAAGAAATTGAGGACTAAAAGGTTCCAACCAGGCGTTCAAGTACTGGTTTGAATCTTCTAATTCTCCTGGTAGAATCAGTAGGCTTTCACAAAATTGTAAATAAATAACATCCTATCAAATAACAAAGGAATTCAGGACTAAAAGGTTCAAACCAGGCGTTCGATTTCGACTCGGGTATTTTTTAATCTGCTCTAGCCCATTCTGCCCCATCCCAATGCCCCCTAATTTTCTTTGGGTCTTCTTCTGCCTCCCCCTCCTCTCCCCGAAAGTCTCAAACGCATACAAGTTAACGTTATCGCCCACATGGGAACGTTATCGCCCACGTTGAGAACCTATGATTTATACCATTTGGAAACCAAACAATTTAAATAAATATTCATTGGACCTGGGATCCGAACACGCGCCACTTTGGCTTTTATATTGACATTTGTATCAAAACCTCTAGGCTCTCGGCCACGAGGGGAAGAGATCTATAAAATTTAAAATAATCATGATTTCTTTAATCAAATTTTGTCGGATATCGCATTCATAATTTATCATATCTAAAAAATAGATAAAATATTCTGAATAAATTATTTTAAGAGTTATGTTCTTAAACATTCTCTCTGAAATTTTTTTTTTTTTTATTTCAGATCCTAATTTGGTCCAAAATCGCTTCTTTGAGTCTCACAAGAATATTACTTGGCGGTCAATTAAATTTGCCACTGGGTAAGTAGATTTATTATATGTAAAAAAAGATACCTTAGAAATCTAAAATTTGATATATTCTTCTCATGTACCTATGTATTTCCGGTGAGTTCATATCTTATGTTTTTTTTTTTCCAAAGAATCCTTTTATCTGACGATGATAATATATTCTTTTTATAACATATTCCCTCAATATAGGAATAAAATAAAATAAAAAAATGAAATTTTTTTTTATATATTTTATCCGATTTATACATAAATAAGAATATCTTGAATGGATTGTTTTTGAATTCAACTATAACGGCAGTCTATTTATTAAGAAAAATAAATCTGAAAATTGTGAAATTAAGTTCTTAGCAGTTTATTAAAATTGCCTCCAACAGACAGAATAATTTCTTTTTCTTTGTGCACTGTGATCATATTAAAAACTAGAATAAGCGGTCATTCTAATAAACAAAGATAATTCGTTAATTAAAAAACCGCCACCACGCTGTCTTTTTCGGCAAGGATGTAGGGAGGAAAAACAAAAAACAAGATTCTTTTATTTTTCCCCAATTGAGTTTCTATTCCTGATATTTCAAAGGCACAAAGGCTCTTCTTCTTCAGAGGAAACTGAAAAATTCATAATGTTAACAAAAATATTTATAATAGTTTACAATTTCAACTTACAAGGGGAGTGCATAGCCTTGATAACACCGATTTGAACGAAAATTTTTTTATGTGTAGTACTTGATGAAAAACGAATTCTGTTAAAGCCAGAGAACGCGCTTCTCAACGGTTCGTCTAAAAAAAATGTTAAAGATTTTGCCTGCATGCCTTAAGCCGTTACTAACAATAACATTTACACATGTCGCGATGGCTAGATCGGTAGGGCGCATTCCTTGTAAACAAAAATCCCGAGTTCGAGTCTCTTCTTGTGCAACTATTTTTTTTTTTTTGTGTAATTTATTTATTTATTTTTTTTGTTTCAGAATATTTTTTAATATTAATAAATAAATAAAGTTTTTTTTTTAATTATTGGCATTTAATTTTCAACATGTTCCATATATTTAAAGAAAAATCGAATGCTTTCTGTCAAAAATATAATATAAGGAAATATTTAATATTATCCTAGAAATATATTACGATTAATTGGTCACATAAATAATATTATAATAATATTTATGTTTTAAACAGTTGGGTCGTTCATTTTCCGAACTTTGAACATGTTACGACAATATTTTTTTATGTGCCCAATTAATAGTAATATATTTCTAGTATAATATTAAATATTTCCTTTTATTATATTTTTGACAGAAAGCATTCGAATTTTCTTTAAATATATGGAACATGTTGAAAATTAAATGCCAATAATTAAAAAAAACTTTTTATTTATTTATTAATATTAAAAAATATTCTGAAACAAAAAAAAATAAATAAATAAATTACAAAAAAAAAAAAAAAGGTGCACAAGAAGAGATTCGAACTCGGGTTTTTGTTTACAAAGAATTCCCACCGATCTAGCCATCGCGACATTTGTAAATGTTATTGTTAGCAGCTTAAGGCATGCAGGCAAAATCTTTAACATTTTTTTTAGACAGGCCGTTGAAGCGCGTTCTCTAGCTTTAATAGAATTCGTTTTTCATCAAGTACTACACATAAAAAAAATTTCGTTCAAATCGGTGTTATCAAGGCTATGCACTCCCTTGTTAGGGTAAAGACATTGTTGTACCTCACATTACACTCCGTTAACATTACAATTACAGCCAAGGTTTTTTTGCATCAAGAAAGCCATTTGACCTCGATAACGTTAGAGAGCATTCTAATTTTATAAACTCTATTACAATTCATTTATAATATTTCTTTATTTCAATGTATTAATATATATTAAAAATAAATCCAGGCTTTTAAGATCATTCAACCTTTTGTCTATATGTTATTTACTATTTATTTATACAAATTGATTAATACATTTTATTAAATTACTTTTATTTCATTTTTAACATTTAGAAAATTGGAAATAAAATTTCTTATTATAATGATATTTAATTACATTCTCAGGAACGGAAGGAAAAAATTTGTTTTATTATAATTAAAAAATTAAAAAATTAAAAAACGAGATGCTGAATGAAGAGGCGGGCTATTTTTCTGTTAATAGTATTTTATATTCTCCCATTAGATTATTTGTGTCCAATCTAAAATTTACCGCCCTCTTTATATTAAGTTGGATATAACATGTTTCTTTAAAATATCTCTTATGCCAGTTTTCTTCTCTGCAGAGAATCTTGACCGACGTTAGATTAAAATTGAAATTATGGCCTAAGTTTTGCGCATGTTGTTGCAGGGCTGTAACATTATTAGTTTTATTAACAGACCTTTTATGTTCATCTACCCTCAATTTCAATGCTCTTTTGGTGTTACCAATATACACTTTCTTACAGTCAATACACTCTATTTGGTAAACCGTGCTATGTATTTTTTCTTTCTTATCTTTATCCTTTGTGTTATAAAGGAACATTAAATTACCAGTTGTCTTGGGAATAATATTAATTTTATATTTTTGAAAAAGGGCTTTAATTTTATTATAATCTGGGGTGAAAGTTATTGGGAAATATCCGGAAATTTCTTTTTCTATCCGGTCGTTAGAGGGGGAGATGAGGCAGGTGTATTGTTCATTTTTACTATTTTTGTTTTTGTCTTATTTATAATTTTGTTAATTAACGGGACGGGGTAATTATTGTTTTTTGTTATCTTTTTATATTTTTTAATATTATTTTCCCAAAAACAACTGTCACTTAAACTCAAAATTCTACATAGCAGGCCTTCGAGGACATTCATTTTATGAGTCATTGGACTGGATGAATGAAAATTTAAAATAATGTTACTTGCATAAGGTTTTTGGTACCAGTCAATGCCAATATTAGGTGCTTTATTGTAAAGGGTCATATCAAGAAAGTTAATACTCTTATTGTTTTCAATTTCCACTGTAAATTTTAAGGCACTATTATATGTGTTAATTTTCTCTAGTACGCTATCTAATTGGTCTAGTTTTACCGATGTGATACAGTCGTCGACATACTGAAAGAAAAACACAGGGTTGATTTTATCTATAATTGTGAAGTGGAAATCATGGATTACTAAATTAGCAAGTGCAGGTGCCATGTTGGTACCCATTCCCAAACCTTCTTTTTGCTTAAAATAATTATTATTAAATTCAAAGCAAGAATTTTCCAAGCAAAATTTTGTAATCCGTATGAATTCGTCTTGCGCGAGGTAAGTGTTATTTTCAATTTGTGACCAATACTTTTTAATTAAGTTATAAATTAGTTCAATAGGGATCGAGTTGAATAATGAAACCACATCGAACGAGACAAGTATATGGTCATTGGGGAGGACTACGTTTTTTAATAATTTATAGGCTTCAAATGAGTTTTTCAACATTCTTTTGTTTTCAGATGTTACAATTGAAACAACCTGCGCAATATATCTCATAACTTTAGTGAGGGGACTATTTTTCGTTGAATTAATTAGTCTTAAAGGATTCGATTGCTTATGAATTTTTGGAACCCCATAAATTTTTGGACAATAAGGCGTTTCAACAATTAAATGTTTGAGAAGTTCTTTTTGCTTTTCAACTGGAAGAATATTTAGAAGTAACGTTTTGAGTTCTTTAGAAATTTTGTCAGTTGGATCACATTTTAATTTAATATAGCTAGCATCATCATTCAGCAACCCGCTCATCTCGGTTACATATCTTTTTCTATCCATAATTACAGGCACATTCCCCTTATCAGATTTTGTTATCATAATTAAGCCAGCGTTATTTTTGTACCATTTTAAACATTTCAGTGTATTACTATGTAAAGTCGTTTTTTTGTTGTTATAATTAAATGAATTTTTGTAGTTTTTAAGGATGTTACATATCTCAGACCTAACCTTTTGAATGTTATCACCAATTAGTTCCCTATTATATTTTATAACGTTTTCACAATCAGCCAATGTGTTTATTACATTCTTTGGCTCATATTTTATAATAGGTAATACAAATTTAGGTCCCAAGGATAGTGTTTGTTCTACAAATTTAGGGATTTGGCAGTCTGTTAGATTCACTATGTTTTTTTCACTGTATGTTGTTTTGTAACATTGTGATTTTAATTTATCTAATTTGTCTTGAAGGGGTTTTCGAAATCTTATAGTTTTATTTTTTAACTGGTTAATTTTCGTTTCTAATGTGTCTATTATGATCTGGTTATTGGGGGTATTAATAATATGTTTAAGTCTTTCTATTTCCTTGTTAACAACATGTATGGTTTTATAAGTGTCCCTTATTTCCAAATTTAGTATATATTTTTTTAATTTGATCGTGTTGTTGTGGAGTTTATTAATAAAATTATCAGTAATCTTGTTTTTTGTTTTTCCTCCCTACATCCTTGCCGAAAAGACAGCGTGGTGGCGGTTTTTAATTGTATGTTTCTCGGCATCACTCATCAATCTTCAATAATTCGTTAATAATGCACTTATTAGTATTAGTAAACGTTATAGGCATATATCAGAAACACTTTATTATACATCCTGCAACAATGATAATTTAATCTCTTTTGTTTTTTGGAAACATCCTATGAAACTGATGCATTTAAACATTATTTTGAATGTCATACTTTTTTTAAACCAAACCCTCTCTGCCCCAATTCGGTCCTGTCAGCAGATGACTCCTTTTTTCGAGGCCATTATTCCATGGCCTGCATGTCGGGGATAGATTCCCCAACTCTCCTCTCTCTTTCTCTCGTATTTCAGACACTTATATAGCTTTTTTTTTCATCGCGAAATATAAATTGATAAAAACGCATTGGCATTTCTATAGAGTCAATCTTTTGTTCCTTCGCCCAACCCCAGGGGAACAACTTCTATAACAAATAAACAGAGATCGAGTGTCTCCACTGAAGTGGCCAAAAAGGACTGAAATCCAAGCAAGGGGGTCTCATGTTATAAGCGAATAAAACCAAAATCGTTTTAGATGACATATTGAAATTGAATCTTTCAACTGATGCTGATGGACCAGACAACAGCCTTTATATAGTTGAATTTTTTGACAAAAAAAAAAAAAACAATTATCTACTAATAAATCTATCTAGATAAGAATTTTGTCACTAATGAATCTCTATCAAAACATTTCCTTTCGATGTCCCTGATAAATTTAAAAATTTGGATTATATAAATTTTAATCGGAAACAATTATCTATGAATTAGTGAATACTCGTTGGAATAATGAATGTGATTCAGAATAAAATTAGCAGGCTAATGTAAAATCTGATATCTTTAAAATTTGATATATATATTTTATATTTTCCTTCAAAATTTTGTGAGGTATGTCTTTGTGGCTGGAAGTATTATTAAGGAGTCAAAAACGTCAGCTTGGAACGGCAACAATAGAAGAAATAATTTTGGCTGCCTATGTCTTGACTTTCTCTTACCTATGTATATATGTAATATATAAAGAGAGAAAGTATTGATTCATGTCAAAAATTCGATGTCGAGATTTTGATGGATCTTCACGTTTTGAGGTCCCCTGAATCCAAAAAAGTGGTTTTCGCGACATGGTCTGTCTGTGGGTGTGGTGTGTGTGTGGGTGTGTGTGGGTGGGTGTGTGTGTGTTCAATTTTAAGCATGAAGGGAATTGAGCTAGGAGGTTGAAATTTTATAATTAAGTTAAACACCCCCGGGACCGGAAAAATAAGCTTTTAATCGAAATCGGCCAAAAAGTACTAGTACTTTACTGATGTACTTTTTCAGTTTTTTTCGATTTTCTCAAAATTTGCTCCAACGATTTTTTAAAATTCAAAAATCAATTATTTTTTAGATGCTCTTTCAAATGTATATTCTCATTTTGCGATTGAAATCTTCTGAAGACCACTTTACTCTTGTATTTCATAGGGAAGATAAGAGAAATGGTTGCCATGGTAACAAAATATAAATATTTTCCCATACTTATAAATTTTACATCTGAATTCATGTTCCATACTGTCGGGAACTAAATACATGTCGACACAAAAATCTGGGGACAGCACAGAACACAACTTTCGATTACCGAAGGTAAGAGAAAGTTGTGTGCTGTGCGCCAGTCACACCAGATTTTTTTTTTTGACTCTTTAAAAATTTTGAAACGTTTTGTTCGAAAATAAAATTTATTTATTTTTATTAATATTGAATTAAAAAATTCGGACGCCGCCAGTTGTAGCCTGAAGTTGGAAAAAACGGCCCACTAAAAAGAATTTGAAATGAAGGCAGAAAATCAAGTTACAAATTTCTTAGACCTTTACTGATGTACTTTTTCAGTTTTTTTCGATTTTCTCAAAATTCGATTTTGATTAAAATTCAAAAATCAATTATTTTTTAGATGCTCTTTCAAATGGATATTCTCGATTTGCCCTCAAAATTGTTTGAAGCACACTTTACTCTTGTGCTTCATAGAAAAGATAGGAGAAATGGTTGCCATGGTAACAAAATATAAATATTTCCCCATGTTTATAAATTTTACATGTTTAATTTTAATATATGTCGACCACACGAAAAATCTGGTGTGACAAGTATAGAACACAAGGTAAGAGAAAGTTGTGTGCTGTGCGACAGTCACACCAGATTTTTTTTTGCTGTCTGGTAGGTAAAAAGTAAAAAAAATATAGTGTGGACACAATTTTCACTTACTGATTATTTTATTTGGTTTTTTTGTTACTTGAATTCGATTTCTATATATTTTACATAATTTTAAAAAATGTTAGAACTTTTAAAAAAGTGTACAGTGATAGTGAATCGTCAACACCTTGCTGACACAGACAGTACTTATATTAGTCTAATGTTTATGTTTAAAATTTAATGGTTTTTAGACTTTAGATACACTAACTCACAAATCAAAATTAGAATATTTGTAAATTCAGGAAATTTATATTTCTATATTATGGAGGTTAGGAATCAATAAAAGAGATTTAATTTGCCGGGATTAGCAGAATTTTCTTAATTGAAATTTTGAAAGCAATGAAAAGATTGTCTTCTGTTGGAATATAAATTTTATTAATTTATTTAATTACAGAATCTAGTTTCGACGACGTTTGCCACAGAGAGTTGAAATACATAGAAATATAAAATTTCAGCCAATTGGAAGTTGTTTAGTGGTGCAAAATACTGCTAAAAGTTGAGAAAAATCGAATTTTTTCCAGTTATTTTAAATTTGGACACTCGAAATTCAATTTTTACCATCCCAGAATACAAAAACACATTTACCTCCGATATTCTATACTTCTTTACCTTTCCAATAATCATTCATTCGTGAAAGTCAGTTAATTATTAACGAAATTATAAACAAAACAGTTATCAAAGTCTGGTAAAAGAAACACTTTGGCTTCCTATCTTTTAGGCGCTTTGCTCTCCGGCAGTAGATCTCATTGGAATAAATTTTTAACTACAGTATTTTGATATATTTAAACTATTTTGTTAATTATTAACAGACTTTCACGAATAAATGATTATTGGAAAGTTAAAGAGCTACATAATCTCCTAAGTGTTTTTTTTTTTTTGCATTCAGGGATGTAAAAATTAAATTAGGTGTGTCCAAAGTTAAAAAAATCCAGGTAATTCAAAATTAGAGGCATTTTAGGAGCAAAAACCCTGGAGAAAAACTTTTTTAAATCAGCGCTCGCATATAGCTCTAAATTTCAATGCACTAAAAAAAAAAAACAATTTTTTTTTGTTAGCTCGTGTAATTAATCTAAAGGCCGAAGCTAATGGACTGATATGAATTTTTTTTTATCTTCATATTTTAATTTTTCAATAAATATTTAAAACAAAGTGTTACATTGTTGATGCCAATTTTTTTTTTCAAATAAGTATTTATATGCATTTCCGGGCGCGCTGTGTTGTGTTTTAGCCCAGGGAACAGTCACTTGCTTTAACATACAGCATCCTCAGAGAGATGTATTTATTTATTTTTATTTTTTTTTTTGTACTGTGTGTTGAATAGAGAAAAAAGGGGTGTGCGAATTCCATCCTCCCCCACCCCCCTCTACTTGCTGCCATGGTTACAGACCAAATGACGCATCGATCCACCCCCCATCACATATTCACCGTATTACCTCCCTGTCTTGTTTTTATTTCCTAGTTTTCATTTTTCCCCTTTCTTTTTCGGGTGAGTCAAGTTTACTTTTAGCTCTTTCAATATTCTGTTTC
Source organism: Euborellia annulipes (assembly GCA_023213315.1). Classification (NCBI taxonomy): domain Eukaryota; kingdom Metazoa; phylum Arthropoda; class Insecta; order Dermaptera; family Anisolabididae; genus Euborellia; species Euborellia annulipes. Next base: position 47,109 of record JAKCPI010031366.1, on the reverse strand, counting down.
TCATTTTAGAGAGAGTAAAAGAGAAAGGGAAAAGAAATGAAGAAGAGAGAAAAAAAAAGAGAGAGAGAAGGGAAATGAATTTTCGAAAAGAACGCTAAGAATGTACAAAGTGGGGAATGGGAAAAGTGGGGGGGAATAATAATATATAATACGCAAAGAGGAGGATGAAAAGTTTTGAAATTGAATTTGGATATTAAAATAAACACAGTGCATTATGAGAAATGACGCAGCAATGGCGCCCGACTTCATTATCCAATATTTGACACCACCAGGGTCAGATTATTATTATATTAACCCTTGCAAAAGTGTTTTTGACGCTGATGATGAATCAATTGGTGGTGAAAAATAAATTAGATTCGATGATGATGATGAATTGGATTAATAATCAACTAAACTTTGATATAACTTTGGTAAATTCAAAATACCGCCATGTCTCTTTAAGTTAAGAATATGGGTGTGTTTTCGCCTACCTAGGAAGCGGAGTAGTAGAATGCCTGAAAAGAAAAAAAAATCATTATTAATAAAATTATTGTGTGGTTTTATGAAAGCACGATGCAAGTGAAACTTTTTTTTTTTCTAATCGTAGGCGTTTAAATGAAAATTATTCAATTCAGGGTATTAAAATCGCGTTTTTAATCTTAACTTAATAATTGGAAAATGGGAAATCAATAGACGCATGTTAAAAACTGAGAACAATATTTATTTAGTAATTGAAGATTTGAATCATTTTAAATTATTTAAAAAAAAAACGCGACATTCTGATAGAAGAGCGAAAAAATTGAGGCCATCAAATAAAAGTTCCACTTTAAAAATTATTTACATCTCATATTTCTCTAAATTCTTAATTTTTAAAATTCATTCTGGTGATTGGTGCCTTAGCAACTAACAGGATTATTGATTAGGAATTTTGAGAATTACAGTCAGGACCACAAATGCTTTATGTGCAGAGAGCAGGGTTGCCAGTCATCCCGATTTGAGCGGGAAAGTCCACTAGCTAATTAATTCCCAAGTCCCGATCTGCCTATAAAAATAAAAACCCCGAGAAGTCGACTCTGTATATTTAATTTTTACTTTCTCTTATCCTATATTTTATATTACAATAATTTCACACAAAAATTGTGTTTTATGTAAAAAATTACATTTGCAATTTAGGATTGCCACCTTTTTGTATTTTTCGATGCTTTATTGTTCTCGAAAAGTATAGAGTATAATTACCAGAAATAACGTACAATACTTTATTTTAAAGTATGGGTGGCAAGTCTTTTTGCATTGCTCGAGCAGAAATTTTAAAATGTGAAATGCTTGTGTCAGAGAAAGTAAAAAAATTGGAAATTTGTATACAACCATCATTATTATAAGAAAATGCAGTCAGGATTTTTTCTTTAAAAAATATATTTTTAACAGCTGACGTTTCGGGCTTAGTTAAAGCCATCTTCGGAGCTGCTAATAATGACAGATCTGAAGATGTCTTTAATCAAGGCTGAAACGTTAGCTCAAAGTTTCCCAACATTTTGAAGTTCACGGCACCCTTGGGAATAACATTAAAAACTATGGGCACCCTAGAACACTTTCCGTCAAAATCGTACAGTGAATTTTTGACATGAATACTTTCTCTCTATATATCGACATAGAAAGTAAAAATAAATTGCTTATTGATTTCTAGGCTCTCTAAATAAATAATTATTTATTTATTTCCCCAACATGTTTGATTGACAATTTTTTTCAAATGTCATTCGTATGATTTGTTGTTGATGAATCGATGTTATTGTTATTATTATTACTAAACAATTAGCTTAAAAATTCTTTGCCCTTATTTATATATACAATTTTTTTTTGATAATTCAAAGAATCGAAACATATTGATGATGATGTTGTTGATCAAAGGGGATGAATGGATGAATGAAAGAAAAAAAAAAAAAACAAATCAATTAACTTAATTACACCTACATCATCGGATCAAATGACGTTGTGCATTTGAAAAAAAATAAAATAAAATGACAACGTTAATGCAGTGCATTTCCATCAATTTCAAAATAAGTGCTTCTTTTACATGATAAAAGTGAAAAGCTTTTTTTTTTTCTTTAATTAAATTTTTTTTTTTAATTTTGGAATTTTTTTTTCTTAAAAAATTAAAAAAAAAAATTTATTTCGTAGAACTGAAGTAAAGATCTCGCCTCTTATGCTGTCACACCAGATTTTTTGTGTCGTGATATATTTAGTTTTAGTTTCAAAATTGACCACTTCCAATTCATAAGTAAAATATAAAAAAATGGGAAATCAATAGACGCATGTTAAAAACTGAGAACAATATTTATTTAGTAATTGAAGATTTGAATCATTTTAAATTATTTTAAAAATTATATTTTATCAATTTAAAAATTGAATAATTAAATCTCACAATTATTTTTTTATAATTCGTCGTATAAGTTTATATTAAATTTCAACTTTCCTATTTTTGTCGTCACGGCTTGTGACGTCATGGCTTGTAGCTTCACGGCATTTGACGTCACGGCCTGTAACGCGACATGCTGATAAAGGAACGAAAAAATTTGAGGCGATGAAATAAAAGTTCCACTTTAAAAAGTACATCGGTAAAGTACTAGTACCCTTTGGCCCCTTGTTCAAAAGCTTCATGTCACGTCCCTGGGGGGGGGGGTATCTAATTTAGATATTAAATTTCACCTACAAGCTCTTTTCGTTCTTGAGATATTTTGTATAAAGACAAACACACAGACCTTTTTGCGGGACTCAGTTTTTTGAAATAGGGGCGACCTCAAAACGTGTATTTCCATCAAAATCTCGACATCTTTTGACATGAATCCAATACTTTATACAGATACAGCTTAGGTAAGAGAAAGTAAAAAGCCTTGGAGATATAAAATGCCAATTATTTATTTGTTATATTTTTTGTAATAAATAAAAGTCATCTTTAATATTCCAAGATGAAAAATTTTACATGATAACTCTCAACAACATTTTTATCTTTTTATGTGAAATATCTTTCATTGAGAAATTTCACTTTTTCTCTCTTGTTCCCTTGCATTTTAATGTTCTGAGATTTCGTTTATTCAGCTAATAAATTGCTTGATATTGATTCCCCCCTCCACTCGCCATTCGTTGGCCATTCATGGTCTTTATTTATGACCAACTGGGGCCTTAAAATAGACGAAAACGACTCCCCATCCCCGGCTCCGGCTCTCTTTCTCTCCCCCAACACTCATCCAATATATCTCCAAAGATTGTCTTATTTTGGCCTTGGATCATATCTACTCTTATTATTATATGATACCATCAAGAGAGAAAAATCGTCCCGTATTTGAAACAAGCTGCAAAAAAGAATATAACGAAGTTTTTCTTATTAAAGTAGAACTAACATTTTATAAATAAATAAAAGTATTTTTAATATTATTTTTACCTTCTCTAACCTATTTTTGATGGAAATACACGTTTTAAAGCCCTTTAAGTTCAACAAAGTGTTTCTTACAAAATAGTCTGTGTTCAAAGAAAATTATGAAGGTAATGAGCTACGAGTTTTTTAATCGACCAGAGTACTAGTACTTTATTGATGTACTTTTTGAGTTTTTCTCAAAAATGACTCAAACCATTTTTATTAAAATTCAATTCAAAATTCAACTAATTTTTAGATTTTCTTTAAAATGTATATTCTCATTTTGCTCTTGAAATTGTTTGAACTTTACACTTGCACTAGAGATGGAAAAGGCGCACGAAAAGTCGATTTTCGATTGTGGAATCCATTTGGTATTTTTCAATTCTCGGAATCGATTAATCATTTCTGAAAGTCGACTTTTTAAAAACTCTAACTGGTGCTTAGGAGACACTCAGTAAATATTAAATATATATATATTTATTTATAAAATAAGATTTATTAAGTATTTAAACATTTTATTAAATACAACACATACAAATACTTTTCAATATTTTTATAAAAGAATATTTTATCCAGAAACGTGATATGGCACCGAACATTAAAATTGAGGAAGAATAAGAATGTCACATATCTTCACTAACCGATCTTAGAAAGCGTGTTGATTGGTGTGTTATGTGAAGGTTTTAAAAGAAAGATGTAAGTCAATCAATGAAAACGTCACAAACTATATTACCATTGGATTCTAAGTATTTTAAGAAAAACGTCGAAGTCGTCCAGTGAGAATCGATTCTGATCGACTTGAAAGAGTTTCAAATCAATTTTAAAAAGTTGATTTCAGTAAAAGATCGATTCTTGATTTAAGTCTGAGTCGATTTTTCCATCCCTAACTTGCACTTCATACGAAAGGTAGGAGAAATGAGAAAGAAAACGCTATATTTTCAGCAATTTTTTATTAGTTAGCAAGGTAATAATTCCAAATATTTCGGAGACCTATCGGCACTCCTTCTTTAGTGGATTTCACCTCATTCACCACATTCGGGGAGAAATGGTTGCCATCTTAACAAAATATAAATATTTTTCTATGCTTATTAATTTTTACTTTCTCTGTAAATATACATATAGATATAGAGAGAAAGTATTGGATTCATCTCAAAAATTCGATGTCGAGATTTTGATGGATATACACGTTTTGAGATCCCCTGAATCCAAAAAAGTGGTTTTCGCGGCATTGTCTGTCTGTGAACAAAATATCTCAAGAACGAAAGGAGCTAGGAGGTTGAAATTTTATATTTAAGTTAGGCACCCCCATGGGACGTGACACGAAGCTTTTGAACAAAATCGACCAAAAAGTACTAGTACTTTACTGATTTAGTTTTTCGATTTTTTTTCGATTTTCTCAAAATTCGCTCCAACGATTATGATTAAAATTCAAAAATCAATTATTTTTTAGATACTCTTTAAAATGTATATTCTCATTTTGCCATTGAAATATTCTGAAGCACACTTTACTCTTGTACTTCATAGGAGAGATGGGAGAAATGGTAACAAAATATAAATATTTTCCCAAACTAATAAATTTTACATCTTGATTCTAATATATCGGCGTAAACTAAATATATGTCGACACGAAAAATCTGATGTGACAAGCACAGAACAAAACTTTCAATTACCGAGGATAAGAGAAAGTTGTGTGCTGTGCATCCACTCCCACCAGATTTTTATATTAAAATTTATTATTCATTTTTATTTTTCTATAATATCCTTTGAAGATATTTGACTTAATTGTTTTGTTTTTTTTTTTTCTTTTTAATTTTCAACATTAAAAAGCTTCCTCCATAACGTTAGGATGTTCTCTAATTAAAAAGATAAAATCGGACCGCAAAATGGTTGGTAATAAATAAGTAGAGATGAATTACAACAACATTTTAGAATAGTTAAGAAACCCATTTAACTTGGCAAAAAGTTTTTAACAAAGAACATAAAATGCACCTAAGAATGGAGTAATTTTACTTTTTATCAGATTAAGTATTTATATTTTCTTTATTTATTTATTTTTTTTTGTTTTCAAAGTTTAAATCTAATACAATCCAACAACTTTTGATTAATTAGAATTTGGCTGTAGATAGAAATAAGGTGGCTTATGATAAATTCGGGATAATCGCAGACTTTTCGCTTGACCCTTGAGATTATTGGGACATCGAGCTATAATTTTTTTAATGACTTATAAAAAAATTAACGTAATTAATTTTTTTGTTATCAAGCAAATACAAAAAAAACAATCAGTCCCAATAATCTTTAATTTTTTTTTAATTTAAAAATGAATTTATTGTTATTATTAATCACATATTACTAATTAAGAAATTTTTAAAATAAGCTTAGATGAATTATTTAAAAATCAACTGTCAAATTAGTTCAGCATTCTTGCAATAGATGGCAGGCTAGTCTAACAGACGATACAGTATTAGCCTATATCTATATATTTTTAAGCTTTTATAAAAGATACATAATATATAATAACATTTATAAAGTATTTATTGTTAAAAGATCAATGAAAATCAACCAAATGCATTAAATATTATTAGCTACCATTCTGACATCTCTTGGCAAATTTTTGAATTACTTGATTTTTTGGGCATACTTTTTACGACACACAACGCCATCTTATCGGGAAAAACATGCGTAACACCTTCGGTCCTATTCCGCCTTAATACCAAAAGGGCCATCCATACCCCAAGCAAAATTCACAGCCCAATGTTCCTTTTCCTTTCGCATACCCTCATGCTTTTCTCTTATAAAAGATTATTTAACTAGACAAAATGAGGTAATTTATTTTCATGTCATCAGAAGAAGAATCCTTTATTAGAGGTTGTTTACACTAAACTGCATCGTTATTTTACAATTTACTCTTCCGGAGCTTTAGTAATACTTCTAAATTTTCATTTTCAGCGGATATTATAAAATGATTGATAATCAACTAATAGCGCTTAAAACTAATGATCTAATAATTATTGTGACCTTTTCCCTACCTTAAAGTATTTTATATGACGGGGAAAAAAAAACCTCTTTTAAAGTAATATGGAGTATATAAAATGAAAAATTTATTTTAGTCTTCTCTATCTTTCCGAAATATCGGAAATCGTAAATAAGAGAGAGAGAGGGATGTTGCCTAGTGGGATATGAAACGCAAAAGGGTTAGAGTGAAGGGGAAGGGAGGGGGGAGAGTGGATTGATTGTTTTTACAATACAATTCAAAAACAAAATAGAATAATAAATATTGAATTCAATTTAAACAAGAGAGATATTTCTTTTTCTCTTTTTAATCCTAATAATAAACATTTTAAAAAATTCAATAATAATAATAATAATAATAAAACCATTTTTTTAGTTAAGGTGAAAGGGATTTATTGCATGCGGAAATAAAAAAAAAATTGGGATAAATGGACATTTTTCTTTGTTTTTGAGAGGGACTATCCGGGGACGAGCAAAAAGAATTGATCCAAATTGCCATAGCTAAAGGACGGTATCAAATATGTTTTAACATTTTTTTTTTTCGGCAATGCATTTTATGTCCATCGACTAAACCAGCGGTTCCCAACCTTTTTTGATGTGCGGCCCTCTTTTTCTGTAAAAAAAACCGCTGAGGCCCAGGTTATATGGAGCCAAATCGAACGGTTTGAAAAATTTTAATTTTTGATTTCCTCCATTTTTGGATATTTTGTAGTACCTCTTAAGGGGCTACGGGAGTGAAGTTGTTACGCATGTTTTTCCCGCTAAGATGGCATTGTGTGTCATTAAAAGTATGCCCAAATATCAAGTAATTCAAAAATTTGCCAAGAGATGTCAGAATGGTAGCTAATAATATTTAATGCATTTGGTTGATTTTCATTGATCTTTTAACAATAAATACTTTATAAATGTTATTATATATTATGTATCTATTATCAAAGCATAAAAATATATAAATATAGACCAGATATAGGCCAAAAGGGGATCAACTGTTAGACTAGCCTGCCATCTATTGCAAGAATGCTGAACTAATTTGACAGTTGGTTTTTAAATAAATCATCTAAGCTTATTTTAAAAATTTCTTAATTAATATGTGATTAATAATAACAATAAATTCATTTTTAAATTTAAAAAAAATTAAAGATTATTGGGACAGATTGTTTTTTTGTATTTGCTTGATAACAAAAAAATTAATTACGATAATTTTTTAATAAGTCATTAAACAAATTATAGCTCGATGTCCCAATAATCTCTTATGAATTTAATTCATTAAAAAAACCGCAATCTTTTAATTTTTTTTACGTTTAGACGTCGCTCCTGGACCCCCTTATAAAACCCCTCCTGGTAAATTTTGAGATTTTTTTGATGATCGGTTCAGATTTTGAAAAAACCCTCTTTTTTTAATTTTTTTTTTTTTTTTTTTTTTGTGTAGTTTTCAAGAAAAAATACAATTAATTTTTTGAATAATATTTCTGTGTCATTTTCAAATTTCAAAATTTTTGTCATTTTCTGAAAATCATTCGTATTTCGATTTTCCTGAAAATTTTTTTGTAACAAAACAACTATTCAATCCACAACTTTTCAGGCGGTTCCTTCCGGTCGTGGGTATTCCATGGCTACTATTTTTTTTTTTTCGATTTTTGAAAACTTGAAAAAGAAAAAAATTTTTTTGACAAAAAAATTTAGAAATTTGAAAATGTGACAGAAGAATTATTCAAAAAAATTAATTGTATTTTTTCTTGAAAACTACACACAAAAAAAAGAAGTTGGAAATCGGACCATTTGTGTAGACAGGGCCGCAGACAGACTTGACGGGCCCCGGGGCTACTTACAATACGGGCCCTTCCCCAAAAAAAAAAAACTTAAAAATTTTTTTTTTAGTATGTAATTTATGGATTATTGTGGCCTTCATGCTAACAATTTTTTACACAGTTTTTGACACAACTTTTTAAATAGTTATACATAGCTTACAATATTTATTTAAATAAAGTTATTTAAAAATTTTTCAAAGTTTCCTAAACAAAGAGTTATAATAATAATTTATCGAGGCCAGATCCGGACAGAGAATTTCCGGGAGAATCTGGGGTATGGAAAATTTTTTGAAAATTAGCCACTGAAATCTGCGTTTTTAGCTATCCTGAGTCGTGAAAAAGATTGATTTGAGCTTAAAGGGTCCGGGCCCTTGAGGAAAAAAATTTCAAGAAAATAATTTTTTTTAATTGAAATTTTAACCATGAAAATTAATTTTTATTAGAATTTTAAGGTGGGAGCGCAATGAGCCCCAGGCCCCTTCAGAAAAATATTGATTTGAGGTTAAAAGGCCCGGGCCCTTGAGGAAATAAATTTCAAGAAAATGATTTTTTTTTGAAATTTTTTTCATGGGAGGGCCCGGGCCCCCTGAGAAAAAAAAATTCAAGAAAATGATTTTTTTTTAATTGAAATTTTATGATTATAGCTTAAAGGGCCCGGGCCTCCTGAGAAAAAAATTTCAAGAAAATGATTTTTTTTAATTGAAATTTTAACCATGAAAATTATTATAGCTTAAAGGGTCCGGGCCCCGGGGATATAGCCCCCTGCCCGCGGCCCTGTGTGTAGGAGTTACCTGTTATGAGCAAAAAACAAAAAAAGAGGGTTTTTTCAAAATCTGGACCAATCATCAAAAAAATCTCTAAATTAAGGGGTACTAAAAAATGTCAAAAAATGGAGGAAATCAAAAATTAAAATTTTTCGATTTGGCACTCCAGGAGCATCAAACCAATCAAAATCGGGTACGCGAAAATCTTCGGAAATGGGACTATGGGCCTACCTTGTCTATTCGAAATACCTTGATTAATTTTAAGAAAATTTGTAAATGTGATTTGGCCCGCGTGTTAATTGAGTTTGACCCAAACCATTCGATATGTTAATTTCATTTATACTAATTTGGATGATAGACATCTAGAAAATGAAAAAAACTACACTTTTAATAGATCTGATGCTTTATGTTCGTTGTTTATTCCTAATGGCATCGTTAATTAGCCCGGGGGTTAGGAGAGAGAGAGAGAGAGAGAGTTTGCAAAGAAGTCCTCAAAGGCTGCTAATCTCATCAGGGAGGGAAACCCTGAGATCAGAGCACAAATGTTATTCCAGCAACTCAATTAGACATCAAATAGAATAACGTTATATAATAAGAATAGATAGATATTGTATTAGTCGAATTATATTAATAAAATAGTCAAAAATTAGATCTTTTTTTAGATATTATTATTCAGGAAATAGCAAAATAAATTATGATTTCCTATTCGCTAATGGAAAATTTTTCTTTAAATCATAGAAAATAATAAATAAAATTTCCATTTTATTTCGCAGTTAGAAAAGATATTTAAAAAAAAATCTGGTGTGACTGGTCGCACAGCACACAACTTTCTCTTACCTTCGGTAATTGAAAGTTGTGTTCTGTGCTTTTCACATCAGATTTTTTGTGTCGACATATATTTAGTTTTCCACCGATATATTAAAATTCAAGATGTAAAATTTATAAACATGGGAAAATATTTATATTTTGTTGCCATGGCAACCATTTCTCCTATATTTTCTATATGAAGTTAAAAGCAAATTTTGAGAAAATCGAAAAAAACTAAAAAAGTGCATCAGTAAAGTACTAGTATTCTTTGATCAATTTTGTTCAAAAGCTTCGTGTCACGTCCCATGGGGGTGCCTAACTTAAATATAAATTTTCAACCTCCTAGCTCTTTTCGTTCTTGAGATATTTTGTTCACACACAGACAGACTGACAGACAGACCATGTTGCAAAAACCACTTTTTTGGATTCAGGGGACCTCAAAACGTGTATATCCATCAAAATCTCAACATCGAAATTTTGACATGAATCCAATACTTTCTTCTTTCTATATATATTAACCGAAGGTAAGGGAAAGTTGTGTGCTGTGCGACCAGTCACACCAGATTTTTAAAATATCTTTTTTAACTGTGAAATAAAATGAAAATTTTAATTATTATTTTCTATGATTTAAAGAAAAATTTTCCATTAGCGAATAGGAAATCATAATTTATTTTGCATATACCAGGTATAGAGATAAGAGAAAGTAAAAAATTTATTGTTTTAGAAATAAAAGACCTGAGCTTAAAGGGCTCGGGCCCCTTCAGGAAAAAAATTTCCAAAAAATGATTTTTTTAAATTGAAATTTTAACCATGAAAACTATTTTTTTTATTAGAATTTTAAGGTAGGAGCGCAAAGGGCCCGGGCCCCGGGGATATAGCCCCCTGGCCCCCTGACTGCGGCCGTGCTTAAATCCAACCGGCTTTTGATCGTAGCCATCAACCGGCACCCATTTTCCGTCTCTAATACCTCCTTCTACTTTCATTTCACTTTCACATCACTTTTTAAAGTGCGCGTCTCGAAAAACGGTTAGAACACTTTTGACTACCGAGTTCCTCTAGGCGGCAAAAGATGGCGTTAGTTTTTTCCATAGGAATACAAGCGATTTTTTCCATTTCATTCTAGAGCTTCCAGCTAATTAATTAAAGGCAAAAAATTAATTATTCTTTAACACAATGATTACTAATTTAATTATCTACAACTTATAGAGCTCCTTTTTTAAAAATATCATTTATTTAATGCGATTAATCTAAAAAAAAAAATTATTTTTTCGAAAATCAAAAAAAGGGCTTCTATAAGTTGTAGATATTTTAAATAGCTTTAATTTAAAAAAAATTTGAGGTCGATAGCTTCAAAATTGTGGCCGCTGTGATCTCCTATAATTAGCACCCCGAGACGCGCACCTTAACTAATGAACTAATCCTTATTTCTAGTTCCTTTTATCTAACCTTTTCTATGATTGGTAGTTTGAGTGATTGTTTATTTAATACGCATTTAGAGTTCATTAATTGTCATATACGTAAGTGAGCGATAACAAGTACTTATTGTACGATATTACACTTGTTAGAAAATTTTTCCACATTCAGAATGTGAACATCAGAAATGTTCATCTAAATCTAGAAGGCAGCCGAAAGTACAAAGTGAGAGAGAGAGAGAGAGAGAGATTCCAATATTGAGCCATTGTGAAATATGCATGATATTTTTCATCGGGAATAATAGTACGACAAGCATGCTTATTTCTGATACAATTTGTTCCGAACAGAATCAATATTAGCCCAATGAATTTTATATGCATGAGCTATTGTATATTTTCGTGAATTGGAAAAGCAAAAAAAAAAAAAAAAAAAAAAAAAAAAAGCACGTAATACGTATGTAAACGAATGCAATTTTACAGAAAAAAAAGGAATAAATTTGATTCAAAGAGAAGGAGAAAAGAAGGAAGAAAATGGCAATTATATTAGGGAGATGAATAATTTCTAATGAATAATTTAACTTTGAATCGGCTTTTTTGGATGAGGGAAAAGGATATTAAAACTTAAATAATTTTGTTGTTGAGTAAGTAGGATTAGAATTCCTTTCTCTCTCTCTATTCTACTTTCCTTCTGTTCTTTCAATATCGTACTTCATTTATTATAAAAGCTTTTTATTCATTTCTTTCAGGTGCGCGTCTCGAAAAGCCTTTAGAAGACGTTTCACTACCGAGTTACTCGAGTCGGCAAGAGATGGCGTTAATTTTCCCATAGGAATACAAGGGATTTATTCCATTTCATTTTAAAGATTCCAGCTAATTAATTAACGGTAAAAAATTAATTATTTTTTAACACAATGATTACTAATTTTATTATCTATAAGATATAGAGCGAATTTTTTAAAAATATTTTTTATTTAATGCGATTAATCTAAAAAAAAAATTTTATTTTTTCGAAAATCAAAAAAAGGGCTTCTATAAGTTGTAGATATTTTGAATAGCTTTAATTTAAAAAAAAATTGAGGTCGATAGCTTCAAAATTGTGGCCGCAATCTCCCAAAATTAGCACCCCGAGACGCGCACCTTAAAGACCTACATATTATTACAGGGTGGCTATAGAGAAATGAATAGAAATTTCCCTGATAATTCCAGGTTTTCCAGAGAAATTTATCTATTTTTATTCGTGTAATTAAAGTTGATTTCATGTTTATACATGTACATGTATAAACATGAAATCAATTGCCAGTACCGCATAACATGTACTAAATTTTGACGGCAACAAAATACAAAATTTTTTTAAATAAAGGAACTCTGTGAGTAGGGCAGTCAGCGGAAATAAAAATCTTTATATTATTTCGTCAACGTTTCGAGAACGCATCGCTCCCATCTTCAGGACGTGTAAACAGCCTCACCGCCGACCAAGATTGAAAGACCAAGCGATGCGTTCCCGAAACGTTGACCAAATAATATAAAGATTTTTATTTCCGCTGGCTGCCCTACTCACAGAGTTCCTTTATTTAGTCATCACCGCAGCCAATTTTCTACCCTTATAAAGTTTTTTTATTTATCCTGGCTGCTGTTCCCGGGGAGGCTCCCGTTTCCTTTTCCAATTGAATATCTACAGCCATTCAAATCAAGATATGGATTTGTTTTAAATATTGATATTTTATATCAAATGCAGCGCGAAGAACGACCCTTGTCGCCGCGGGGAGTCTGATAAAGAAATAACCTTCGCCAAAATGAGACACTTCCTATGCTGTAGAGATCTCTCCCTCGCCACAAAAATTAGGACAGTAGAGTGCTATATGCTCCCTGTTTTAATGTATGGAATGGAGGCCATTGATCAAAGTAAGAGAGAAGAAAATTGAAGCATTTGAGATGTAGAGCTACCGACGACTATTGAGAATATCTTTGGTGGACCAAGTGACCAATGCTGAAGTTTTACGCCGCGTCGGAAAGGAGAGAGACCTGCTCATTATAATGGAGAATTGGCGATACGAGTATCAGCCAAATTGGGATTATCTAGGTTAATAAAACTCCCAGAATAAGACCAAGATGGCCAAATAAATTCAGCGTGAAACGTCTTATTCTGCGAGTTTTATTAACCTAGATAATCCCAATTTGGCTGATAACTCCAAATCTCCATTATAATCACATCACAGCCACAACCTCAAAAAGCAACGAGAGAGCTGCTCCTCAACATCAAAAAACGAAAACTGCAATACTTTGATCATGTCATGAGGAATCCATAAAAATACAAAATCCATCTGGTGATGCAGGGAAAGATCTTCAGAAATAGACGTCGGCGTATCTCGTGGTCATAGAATTTACAAGAGTGGTCTGAACTTTCTTCGGTGGAGTTGTTCCGAAGTGCTGCGACAAGGCGTCAATCACTATGATGATATCGAATAATTGGAGGTTGTAAGAGGATCATAACGCAATTCTCATTTGGAAGATTACTCCTTAATGGATAGCAGGTTTTTCAAGCAATATTTCAATAAAAAAACATAATTATTTTTCATTTTCAGGATATTTATTCATTTGATCACTGTGTGTGACACAGATACCACTAGTTTCGGTCAATTAAATGACCACCATCAGATCTGCAAAAACAACATGTTAGAACGTGAGAGCTGGCACAAGTCAAAAGAAAAAAAACAACAAACTAACCACATAGACACACAGATATATATAACAATGTATACCAAAAACAGACTTTAATTTTATTTAAGGCAATTTTTTATTTTACCTGCCAAAAATCCTTAACTCATGACACATACAATAAGCATTGATGTCACAAAAATTTTGACGTGGTTTAAAATATTTTTTATTAGCAGCAACCCCCAAAGGATATAAATAAATAGAGCATCGGCCAATTCAGTAGGTCGTATCTTAAAACAAAAATTCATAGTAAGAATTTTATCACAATTGTTAGAAACATTGAAATCCCTTAATAAATATCGAGAGATCACGTCCAAAATTAATTTGCAAAATTATTTTTATAGAACGATAATAGAAACAAGTGGTATATGTGCACACACAGTCATCAAATGAATAAAAATCCTGAAAATGAAAATTTTTTATTGAAATATTTCTTGAAGAACTTGCTATCCATTAAGGAGTAATCTTCCAAATGAGAATTGGGTATGATGATAGCCAACGTCCGGAACGGGCATGGCATTTGAAGAAGAAGGGAATGTTCTTTTTCATATATTTTCTTAGGAAAAATTTATTTCTCATAAACAATAGAATTGATTATATTTTTGACTAGAATAAATAATAAATTTTACTCAGAAAGTTTTCTATCCTTTCCTCTATTTGTAGAAAGAGAGAGAGAGAGAGAGGGAGGCTATCCAATAATCAGTTAAAGGACTATAAACAATCTAAACTTCATATCAAAAAATTTATGTGTATATTCCCTAAAGTAAACTTTTTTTTTTTTGAACCCCTTTCCTCTTTTTATTCCCATCCACTCGGTGCTATTCTGTAAAATGTGTTCAAATATAATCACTCTATTTTTTTTAATGTCCGTCTAATGTGACATTCCGGGATAAAATATGTTTTCCATTACTGGAAGCAATAAAGCGCTCTCCTCCTCCTCCTCCTCCTGCTCTTGCTCCTCCTGCTCCTGCTATAGGTCGGTGAGTAGAGCGGGACACATCCAGATCAATTCCTTTTTTTTCCTCTCCTCTTCTAAGACTCAACAACTATTATGATCAAAGTACAGTATATAGTCACGTGAAAAAATAAATTCCTCTAGGTCAAGAGCTTATTAGCATATTTAAGACAATGAATTTATATTAAAAAATAATTAACTCTCAATTAAATGATAACGAGTTTCTCGAGCTAAGATCCATTTATTCTCTGCCTTCCGAATGCTGGAGTAGCACTTTAGGTCTTTTTCGGCATCAAAGGCCATTTAGACCTCGTAGAGTTGCCTGAGGGCTATTGTGGCTGGATTCAATATTCCAATCCAGGACGTAATTGCCCTCCGGCTTTGTGTAGGGGTTAGCGTGCTGGCCTTGTATACCAAGTCGCGGGTTCGGATCCCAGGCAGGATACCAAATGGCTTAAATAAGAATGCCTGGATCCTATATATTAATTAATCAACGGTTATTGTCAAAGTCTTATATGGCCTGAGTTGCCGAAAAGACTGTGTGAATGTGTGTGTGAGTGTGAATGAGAAAAAAAGGACGAACTTGAGGATTTGTTTACATTAAAGAAAAATATTTTTATTTAATGATCCGCGTTCACATCCTGAGTGTGCGCGATTTTTATTCATTAAATAAAAATATTTATTTAAATTTTGAAGAGGGGGTGAGTTTGGGGTTTGGGGGGGGAGGGGGGGTTCCGGGGGGGGGGGAAGGAGGGGGAGTAGATACTCAAGGTTTATAAGCTGGTAGTTCAATCAGGATAGGTGAAAAGGTGAAGAAAATCTGCAGTTAGTTGTATTTCATTATTTTATTCCCACCACGTTGACGTTTCGATCCCGGTCGGGATCATCTCAGAACAGGTGGGTGTTATGTATGTGTATATTTGTAAATTTCAATCATATATTATATACAGAACTCAAAGATAAATAAATACAAATAAATTATTTATTTAATAATATTTAATTTATTTGTATTTATTTATCTTTGAGTTCTGCATATAATATATGATTGAAATTTACAAATATACACATACATAACACCCACCTCTGAGGATGATTCCGACCGGGATCGAAACGTCAACGTGGTGGGAATAAAATAATGAAATACAACTAACTGCAGATTTTCTTCACCTTTTCACCTATCCTGATTAAATTTTGAATTAGGAAGTTTACTCCTTAATGGATAGCAGGTTCCTCAAGAAAATATTTCAATAAAAAAAGCGTTTTTCATTTTCAGGATTTAATATATTATATTGTTTAACACCAGTTTCGGTCACTCAAATGACCCATTAAAGAGTAAACTTCCCAATTCAAAACTGCACATGATCCTCTTACAACCTCCGGTGTTTTTTTTAAAGTGAAATTTTATTATACCTCTCAAAATTTTTGCTCATTCTATCACATGTCGCGTTACAAGCCATGACCCAAGAGCCGTGACCTACAACAATGACGTCACAACCGTTCCGACAAAAATAGAAAGTTGAAATTTAATATATATGACGAATTATAAAAAATAATTGTGAGATTTAATAATTCAATTTTTAAATTGATAAAATATAATTTTAAAATATAGTCTATATAAAAAGAATCTACTTTTTGAGGAAGTTTACTCGTCTTTCACTTCAGGGATAAGGGAGTTATGATTAAAAACAAATGTTTTTTTGTATGTTGAGTTTTTATAATAAATTGAAATTTTATAACAATTAAAAACATCTTATTGTTAAATAGACGATTGCATATATTTTCATATACTTTTTTTAAACACTCACACTTTTTCCACTCACACACACTGCACACAGTCTTATCGGTAACTCAGGCCATACTTTATCTCACATATTTTTTTATATATTTTTTAATTTTTATATCAATTTCAATTTATTATATATTATAATATATTTTTATTAATTAATTATAATTTATTGATATTGTATTTTTAATTTATTTCATTTTATAAATATAAGAGTACTTATACGATAGATTGAATATCCCACCATCGATGCTTTTTCTATTTATCATCACCTTTACATAAACCACTATTTTCCTTTCTTCACTTTCCTTCCCCCCCCTCCTTCTAAGACATTTGACGATATCATTGGACTGCCTGGGATCCCAACTCCCGACCCTCGGTATAGAAGGCCAGCACGCCTAGCCACTACACCAAGCCCGAGGGCGTCATATGATTTTGTTGTAATTAATTATTCAGGTAATTCAGAAGAAATATTAATTAATAAAGTGAGAAAGAAAGATGGAGGGGGAAGCATGAAATAGAGTGTATAAAATATGTTTTATATCCCACAATCACCATCATGATCACGATCCTATACAATTTTTATGAGTGTCGTCATTTTAATAGAAGACTTTTCATATATTATAGTATATTGAATAGATGTGATAGCAATACTTGACGGCAGCTATAAAAGGGTCGAGAGGTTTCCTTGTAGGGGATTCCCTTTCTGCAGCTTTCAGGGATTCAGCACCATCGTTACTGACAAAAAAAAATCAACTTTTTGTAGAGGTTGTTTTGAATTTGTCTTCTTTAAAAGTAGGACTTGGATTCATAGATTAATCAGTCAGAAAAACTAACATAAATATAGGTTAATACTATATCAAGTTTAGTTAAGACTAGCCTGCCATCTATTGCAAGAATGCGTGAACTAATTTGACAGTTGAATTTTAAATAAATCATCTAAGCTTATTTTAAAAATTTCTTAATTAATATGTGATTAATAATAACAATAAATTCATTTTTAAATTAAAAAAAAAATTAAAGATTATTGGGACAGATTGTTTTTTTGTATTTGCTTGATAACAAAAAAATTAATTACGATAATTTTTTAATAAGTCATTAAAAAAATTATAATTCTCGATGTCCCAATAATCTCGTATGAATTTAATTCATTTAAAAAAACCGCATTGAAAAATTCCTTATAATAGTCTAGTTTTTTTCAAAGTACGTTTAGACGTCGCCCCTGAACCCCCTTAAGGGGGACTATTATAAGGAATTTTTCAATTTTTTTTTTTTAAAGAATTAAATTCATAAGAGATTATTGGGACATCGAGCTATAATTATTTTAATGACTATTTTTATTAAACAATTATCGTAATTAATTTTTTTGTTATCAAGCAAATACAAAAAAACAATCTGTCCCAATAATCTTTAATTTTTTTTTAAATTTAAAAATGAATTTATTGTTATATTAATCACATATTAATTAAGAAATTTTTAAAATAAGCTTAGATGATTTATTTAAAAATCAACTGTCAAATTAGTTCAGCATTTTTGCAATAGATGGCAGGCTATTCTTACAGACGATATAGTATTAGCCTATATCTGGCCGATATTTTTATATTTTTATGCTTTTATAAAAGATACATAATATTTATAAAGTATTTATTGTTAAAAGATCAATGAAAATCAACCAAATGCATTAAATATTATTAGCTACCATTCTGACATCTTTTGGCAAATTTTTGAATTACTTGATATTTTGGGGATACTTTTAATGACACACAACGCCATCTTATCGGGAAAAACATGCGTAACACCTTCGCTCCCGAGCCCCCTTAAGAAGAGTAATAAATAAATAAATGAATGAAAAAAAAAAAAAATAAAAATACTAGAATAGAATTAAAGGAAAATATAAATTCTTTTTTTCAATTTCAACTTGAAGATTTCTCTCTCTTGCACACACGCACACACACAAAAGAATGACATTTCCATTCTCGAAAGAGTTTGTTTGATTTTATTTGGTATCGATTTTTATATATTTATGACAAGAGCCAAGGCAGATGGGCCCCTCATATCCAGCCATTTTTTTCACTCAAAAGTAATATTAAATTTTTATAAGAAAAATAATAAAAGCGTAAGAGAGAAATTCTTTTTATGCATTTTTTTTTTTTTTTTTTTTTTTTGCTTGCCGAGTAATATAGGTTTATGGTATCCATCTGTAAGATTAGGTCCGACATTTAGAAAATAAAAGTTCACTTTTCTTTTCCCGCAATACATATAACGCTTGAATTGACCCGGAATGCTTCTAAAATGCGTTCCGGATTATTTCAATCAATTTATTTTGGATGTTTTTTTTTGTAAATATTCATTATTGAGCTAAATACCCTAGAAATTAGAAAATGTTGTAAAAGGGACGAAGAATAGTCCAGGCCAATTTTCAAAATTTGAAATTTTTCGCAATTAAATTCGTATTTTTTTTTAACTTTTTTTACTTTTTCTTACATATATAAGTTAAACACCCCCGGGACCGACAAAATAAGCCTTTAATCAAAATCGGTCAAAGAGTACTAGTACTTTACTGATGTACTTTTTCAGTTTTTTTTTGATTTTCTCAAAATTCGCTCTAACGATTTTGATTAAAATTCTTATTCATTATTTTTTAGATGGTCTTTCAAATGTATATTCTCGTTTTGCCCTCAAAATTGTTTGAAGCACACTTTACTCTTGTGCTTCATAGGAAAGATAGGAGAAATGGTTGCTATGGTAACAAAATATAAATATTTTCCCATGTTTATAAATTTGACATCTTGAATTCTAAGGGTGCGTACACACCTGCGCTCTGCTCCGCTCGCGAGCAGTTCGCGGCTCGTGTTCGTTGCTCGTTCCATTTCCATTGAAATTATTCATTTTGACGAACCTGCCACGATCCAAAGAAAAGCCACGAACATTTTAATTAATTTGGAATTTTTATTATTAATTATTTATAATTATTAATCGCAAATAGATTGTGTTGCTGAGCGCGCCTAATTACTAATAAAAAACATTTAAGGCTCAAACAGACAGAACGCGAAATTCGCGTCGCTTGGCGTTTTTTCAACGCCGCGAAAGGGCGCGAAATGTTGTATAAGGCAAGACTGTATCATCCCCGTCACACAGGGGGCGAACTTACGCGGCGTAAACGCTCTCTTTCGCGCGACAGCTTTTTTCGAGTTGTACAAATTTACAACTCCTTCGCGCGAACAGGCGAACTATCATCAAGATGAGTGATGTTAATGAAAAATATACATATACACAATACCGGATCGTACGCTCAGATAACGCTGCCTGTGTGGCTTAGCAAAAACGCCTTTCGTCGCGAAATGCGCGCGTAGCCTGAGCGTCGCGAATTTCGCGTTCTGTCTGTTTGAGCCTTAAAACTAATTATTATTTGGTGTAGATAATAATGTCTCTGAGGCGAGATAGAGAAAACGCTCTTGCCGTTTCGGTTATGAGTGGTGCTTTTTTGCTAATGGCAAGTTTGTCAAAAAAGAAAAGGAGACAACGACGTTGGTGGTGTACTAATCTATTTAAAAAACAGAATGGTAGTGAAATTGTGATGGACTTGAGGTCGCAACCGCAAGCGGTCAATATAAGAATTTTACTCGAATGTCAGAGATTATTTGTCAAGTCTATTTAATATAAAAATAATAAATTTTAATATCAATTTATATTTTATATAATTTTTTTTTTATTAAACCTGATCCTTTGAAAATATTTGATTAATTCTTCATTTATTGAAAACTGATATTAAAATTTACTTAAAAAATACTATATAAAATCATCATAGGCCTATATTTTAAGGAAATAATATACATATAATTAACCTCCCTGGTCTCTGAGGGACATAGAAGATGATAATATTAAAAAAAATATTTAAATAATTATTTAGAGAAGACTTATAAAGGCTAAAAGTAGGTCTATTTTATATTTTGCTCGCGAGCTGCTCTCGAGCCGCTCGCGGCACCGCAGCGCGCCGTCCAAATCTGAGCCGCGAACCATCAAAGGGTTTGTCGAAAAAGCCGACAAGAGATGGATCGCGGCGAGCAGCTCGCGAGCGACTCTCGAGCAGCTCGCGAGCATCTCAAAACCCGTACACATCTAACGAACATGGTGCTCGCGAGCGGAGCAGAGCGCAGGTGTGTACGCACCCTAAGAGTGCGTACACACCTGCGCTCTGCTCCGCTCGCGAGCACCATGTTCGTTAGATGTGTACGGGTTTTGAGATGCTCGCGAGCTGCTCGAGAGTCGCTCGCGACTGTCGCCGCGATCCATCTCTTGTCGGCTTTTTCGACAAACCCTTTGATGGTCGCGGCTCAGATTGGACGGCGCACTGCGGTGCCGCGGCGGCTCGCGAGCAAAATATAAAAATAGACCTACTTTTAGCCTTTATAAGTCTTCTCTAAATCATTATTTAAATATTTTTTTTAATATTATCATCTTCTATGTCCCTCAGAGACCAGGGAGGTTAATTATATGTATATTATTTCCTTAAAATATAGGCCTATGATGATTTTATATAGTATTTTTTAAGTAAATTTTAATATAAGTTTTCAATAAATGAAGAATTAATCAAATATTTTCAAAGGATCGGGTTTAATAAAAAAAAATTATATAAAATATAAATTGATATTAAAATTTATTATTTTTATATTAAATAGACTTGACAAATAATCTCTGACATTCGAGTAAAATTCTTATATTGACCGCTTATTTGTTGCGACCTCAAGTCCATCACAATTTCACTAGCATTCTGTTTTTAAATAGATTAGTACACCACCAACGTCGTTGTCTCCTTTTCTTTTTTGACAAACTTGCCATTAGCAAAAAAGCACCACTCATAACCGAAACGGCAAGAGCGTTTTCTATCTCGCCTCAGAGCATTATTATCTACACCAAATAATAATTAGTTTAAATGTTTTTTAATAGTAATTAGGCGCGCTCAGCAACACAATCTATTTGCGATTAATAATTATAAATAATTAATAATAAAAATTCCAAATTAATTAAAATGTTCGTGGCTTTTCTTTGGATCGCGGCAGGTTCGTCAAAATGAATAATTTCAATGAAAATGGAACGAGCAACGAACACGAGCCGCGAACTGCTCGCGAGCGGAGCAGAGCGCAGGTGTGTACGCACCCTAATATAATGGCGGAAACTAAATATATGTCGACACGAAAAATCTGGTGTGACAAGTACAGAACACAACTTTCGATTACCGAAGTTAAGAGAAAGTTGTGTGCTGTGCGCCAGTCACACCAAATTTTTTTTTGCAATCTTGATGTGTCCGCCCCTTAAAATAGACAACCTGCTCAACAGCCAAGCGTGTTTGGTTGCTTGCACTCAAAGATTCAACTCTTTTTTTTTTATTAAATACTTATTTTGTTTTTACTTTCTCTTACCTCTATATATATGTTAATATATATAGAGAGAGAAAGTATTGGATTCATGTCAAAAATTCGATGTCGAGATTTTGATGGATCTTCACGTTTTGAGGTCCCCTGAATCCAAAAAAGTGGTTTTCGCGACATGGTCTGTCTGTGTGTGTGTGTGTGTGTGTGTGTGTGTGTGTGTGTCTGTGTGTGTGTGTGTGTGTGTGTGTTCAATTTTAAGCATGAAGGAATTGAGCTAGGAGGTTGAAATTTTATATTTAAGTTAAATACCTCCCGGGACCGGAAAAATAAGCTTTTAATCAAAATCGGCCAAAGAGTACTAGTACTTTACTGATGTACTTTTTCAGTTTTTTTCGATTTTCTCAAAATTCGCTCTAACGATTTTGATTAAAATTCAAAAATCAATTATTTTTTAGATGCTCTTTCAAATGTATATTCTCGTTTTGCCCTCAAATTGTTTGAAGCACACTTTACTCTTGTGCTTCATAGGAAAGATAGGAGAAATGGTTGCCATGGTAACAAAATATAAATATTTTCCCATGTTTATAATTTTAACATCTTAAATTTCTAATATATTGGCGGAAACTAAATATATTTCGACACAAAAAATCTGGTGTGACAAGCACAGAACACAACTTTCGATTACCGAAGGTAAGAGAAAGTTGTGTGCTGTGCGCCAGTCACACCAGATTTTTTATTTTAATTTATAGCTCATAGAAAATAACATGAACACAGTAAATTTCAATATTTTGGACAGATATAAACACCGCAACCGACACCCTATGACAATAACACTTGTTATCAATTACGTCTATAAATCACCAGCGGCGTAACCAGCCTTTGAGGGCGGGGGGCGAAGCTCAACTAGGGCGCCGATTTTCCGGGGGGCTCCGCCCCCTGGACCCCTTGCTCGCCTTCGCGCGGCGGGCCAATTTCTTGCATCCTGTAATTTTCTCAGCGAATTTGTTTATATTTACATGTTTTTTTAATGACACCTGTATGATTTTGTTTTGATTTTTCTTTGCTTTTACGAAAAATGTCGTTTTCTTCTGTGATTATTTCAAAAACTATTCAGTTTTCGGGAAAATATCAAAGAATAAAAACTTTTTAAAATAGAGTATTTTATTTCGACGGGCATGCAAATGAAATTTTATTTAAAAATTGCTAGACATTCGTTCATTCATTCACTAAATCTCGGGCGGGAATGGGCGGGTTTGAAAAAATTCCGGGCGGGCTCGGGCGGGCCTGAAGAATGGTAAAAGCCCTTTCATTTTGAGAAAATCGAAAAAAACTGAAAAACTACATCAGTAAAATACTAGTACTTTTTGGCCGATTTTGATTAAAAGCTTATTTTCACGGTCCCGGGGCGTGTTTAACTTAAATATAACATTTCAGTCTCATAGCTCAATTCCTTCATGCTTAAAAAAATTTTGAATTTCAAAAAATTAAATATTAAGACTTATGCGAATCCTGAGTAATTCTCCACAGCCTTAAAACATCAAATTAAGGCTTATATATTGCAAAATAAAAAAAAATTTTTAATTATAAAGCCTCTATATACGTTATTTATTATTTTTTGGAATTAAATTCATTTAAAATAGTAGAATTCAAGTTGTAATATAATTTTAAAAGAAAACAATCAATTTTTTAAGACAATGGATGAAAAGAATATGATAAAATCACATTCGCTGGGCTATATCTTAGAGGCCGTAGGGCGCCTATGCCGGTTTCGGGGGGCGCCAAGGGCTCAATGCGCCTGGGGGGGGGGGCTCGAGCCCCCCTCGCCCCCCCCGGTTACGCCACTGTAAATCACTTCTCACTTGATTATTACATGTTAATAATATTTTTTCATTGTATGAGTTTACGCATTTATTAATTACTAGCCGCGACGCCCCCTGGACCCCCTCCAGCCTGCGGCGGACCCTCAATTATCAAAAGAAAATTATTATTCCAATTCAGTGCCTGCTTGAGGATTTGTTTACATTCATGGAATACACAAATGAAAAGAATACATAAATATTTCTTTATACATTTCCTATGGGAGAAATCGTAACTTAAAGAATTAATAACTCAAAAAGTTATAAGAATTTCGGAATGAAAATAATTTTCCTGTAATCCCGAGAAGTTCCTCTTTATGCATATAAAATTTCATTTCATAATTCCAAAGGGAAGTATCCTAAATAGAGCGTGACAGACAGACGGACATTAGCGAATTATATATATAGATTAAAAAGTGAGAAAATTTATTTGTTATAGAAAATGTAATTGAACTTTGATTTTCAATCTCTTTGCGTAGTAAAAATCTCATAGAAAATAAATATATATATAAAGAAGATAATAGAGAATAAATTTCCTCTTTAAATTTAATTAAAACAAAATGGTTTTTGGAAATGGATAGTAAAAAAAAAAAAAAAAAGAGGCGAAGAATATATAAATAAGATTACTTTTTGGAATAAATGTTTATGACGTCAATAAATCGACTATTCATTGTTATACTCAAAGTAATTTTATAGAAAATAGATATTTCCCTCCTTCGCTCTTGAAATGTTCCTATTATTGAGAATTATTATTATAGCTAACATTAAAGATTGATTTTTATGGATAATTAAAAGTATCTTAAGTTATTATCTTTTTATTATGGCAAAAAAAAAGAAAAAAAAATTCGATAAGCAAAGAGAATAGTAATTTAAAATTTAGTTTATTCTCTGAGGGGTGAATTTATTATTGTCTCTGTGTTTTAGCACCTTTCAAGAGGGAAAGATCGATTTTATATATAAAAAAAAGTGGGAATTTACTGAATTAAATAAAATTAGGATTACTAAAAGTACAATATTTTGAAATAAAGTAAATAAATTCTTCTTTTTTTTACAATAAATCAAATGTAAATATTTATAATTAAAGCCCGGATTTTTATATAGCAAAAATCCTTAAATATGCCATATAATATGCAGTAAAAGTATTAAAATATGCAATACCGGTATATATGACAAAAATCATATATATAGGTCTATATATAATAATGTCCGTCCGTCTGTCACGAACTGTTTGACTTTTGGAACGAAATTTTGCAGTCTTATAGAGGACGTTATGAAGATTCCAGGAAAAGTACATGGGACCCGAAGTTCATATAACTTTTTGCGTTACTAATTCCAAAAGTTACGATTTCTCTCATAGAAAATGTATAGAGGAAAATCAATGTATTGTTTGCATTTATGTATTCTATGAATGTAAACAAATCCTCAAGCAGGCACTGAATTGGAATAGGTAGTAATAATAATAATAATAATAATAATAATAATAATTTTCTTGCCCTCGGGGCTTGGTGTAGGGGTTAGCGTGCTAACCTCGTATACCAAAAGTCGCGGGTTCGGACCCCAGGCAGTCTGATGATTTTATTTAAGCCATTTGGATACCAAATGGCTTAAATAAGAATGCCTGGGCCCCTAATATATATATTGTTAATATAACGGTTTATCGTTAAAGTCTTATATGGCCTAAGTTGCCGAAGACTGTGTGAATGTGAATGGGAAAAAAAGTGTGAGTATTAAAAAAAAATAATAATAATAATTTTCTTCTCATAAATAAGGAAAGGCTAGGGTCCGCCGCAGGCGGACCAGAGCCAGATGTCCAGGGGGGCTAGACGCTAAGTCCGCCGAAGGCGGTGAGTTATTCATTTGACTTGTTTAGTGAGAATGACCCATAAATAGAATACATAATTTTTTTTTTTTTTTTTTTTATAAAAAACATTCACACTTTTTTCTCATTCACACTCACACCACACATTCACACTGTCTTTTCGGCAGCTCAGGCCATATAAGACATTTACGATAACCGTTATTTATGAATTTATATATAATAGGGTCCAGGCATTTTTATTTAAGCCATCTGGTAGAATACATAATAAATGTATTGTGCCTTTTTAACAACTCCGGGCCAGATACAATTTGAAAGACTGATGATTGGAAAATAAAGTTTTCCCGAAACGTCTTGTTAATTGTAATAAAATCGGAGGCTTTAATTTTTGGCTGCTCCTGCTCCCATCCTTGTATTTCATAAAAATTGTTTAAAGGACACTTTACTGATTAAATATTTATTAATTCAAATATCCGTAAAAATAAGGGTATGCCGCCGGGAGTCGAACCACGGATCCTCCGATTTGTACTCAGAGTGCCCTACCACTGGACACCGACATTCGGATATATGAAGTTTATTTATGAACTCAGTTGGAAAGCAAATTTAGTCGTCAGAAGAAATGGACCCAAGTTCGGCGCCACAAATTTCTCCCTCAACCAGGTGCAATCCAGATGGACTAATTGAGGAGACCGTGGTTCGACGCCCGGCGGCACACCCTTATTTTTTTCGGATATATGAATTAATAAATATTTAATTGTATAAATTTCGCGGCTCATATACGCGATATATATAATCTTTTTCTTATTTATTAACTTTACTTATGTTAATATTTCAGATTTTTCAAATTCATTTTTCGGCTCTTCCTTCCATAGAGACAATGTTAAATCCATATGGGGATTTTGCATGTTAATTTCGAGACTGTGACAGAACAGTACACAACTTTTGATTAGCGATGTGCTGTGCGTTAAGCCACACCAGATTTTTTTGAATGTGTTTTATTATAGCAAGCACATTTGTGTTTGAAATTTCCTCTATTTGATGATTAAATTTTTTTTTTTTTTTCAAGAACTAGAATAACTTGCCTCTACTATTAATATTTAGATATACTCCGAATATTGCAAACGTTTGAGACTTTAATAACATAATTTGATCCAATTGGTCCATATCTCAATCTTTTTTCATTAAAGTACCTCCGAATATATATTGAAAATTAAAAAAAAAAAAAAAAAATGAAATATAAGGGAAATATTGAATAAATAAATCTAACTTATTTCCGAAAATGTAATCTTCGATGTGAGAGAAGAAAAAAGATTACAGATAGATTGGATTCTCACATGAAAGAGAGAAAATAGAAAATAAATTTGATGGAAAAATAATATATATTTGAAAACTATTGAAACGGAGATAAAAAAAAAGAGAAAGACAAAAAAAAAAAAAAAAAAATGGGAATTTAAAACGAAATGAGATTTGTTTAATTTTCTTTTTAACCAAAAGGTAATAAGAAGAGATAAAGCCTCCTATTGTGATCTCGAACTTTAAAGGCGCTTAAAGGGAGGCTTTTGCTCCCCTCGAATTTTTTTTGAACCAAAAGTATCATTAGATAGTAAAAAAAAATGTCTTTTGTCTTAGAATAAGAGTGATATTGTAATCATACCAATTTTTACTTTCTCTTACCTCTATATATGTTAATATATATAGAAAGAGAAAGTATTGGATTTATGTCAAAATTTCGATGTTGAGATTTTGATGGATATACACGTTTTGGGGTCCCCTGAATCCAAAAAAGTGGTTTTCGCGACATGACTCGCTCATATATTCAATACAATTATATGGACTGGAAACTTGGGGGTTGGAAGAGGTCGGATGAAATGGAACGAATCCTGGGAAGATATTTCAAGGGAGTTCTAGGTTTAGAGAGAAATACCCCGGATTACCTATGGAAGATAGAGGCAGATATTTGGATCATAGAGACGAGGAATTTCTGCAGGATGGCCAGGATGATATATTGGACCGTTACAATGGAAGAAAGAAGATGGCCAAAGGTCTGCCTAAAAGAATGCGTCAGAGGAATATTAAATAGAAACGCCTCAAAATGATGAAAAGAGATGGAGAAGGAGTTAGAAGAGGTGGGAAGCCCATGAGTCTTGAAGATGATCTTAGAAGATAGAGAAGAGGAGATAAGAAGAGAGTTAGAGGCTGCAATGGAAAAGAAAATTCAGCAAGAGACACAAAAGAACTGGAACCGCATAGACCAGTCAACTTATAGTCCCCACTATAGAAAAGTGAAGAATGATCTGGGGCTGGAGCAGTATCTAAAGGATGATAGGCTAACCTACAAAGAAAAGGTTACATGGACAAGGATAAGGTTAGGCAGTGGACTTCTGTGCTGCAGGAGTTGGTTGAAGGCCGAGAAATGCAGGCTATGCAACGCCGAGAAGGAGACATTCAACCACATCTTCGAGTGCGCGCCTCCGTGCGAGCGGGATTACCTCAGAAAACGCGAGAATTCCTGGAGGGAAGCAGTAAGATAGCGAAGAGAGAAGAAGGCTGGGAGTGGATTATAAGGGGCGAAATAAAGGAAGAGATAGTGAAGATGTGGGAAACATGGGAAAGACTAAAGAGAGAGAAGGCCGGTAGAGAGAGGTGCGAGTGAACTATGAAAGACTTCAATTTTACACGCATGTTATTGTAAATGTTATAGCTGTATCGATCCCCAAACCCTAAATAAGGGAGGGGCGGAAGTCAATAAAAATTATTATTATTATATTTATAACTTATAACTTTATTAAATTTTGATTTCCCCGGAATCCAAAAAGTGGTTTTCGCAACAGTGGCGTAGGGAGAGGGGGGCAAGGTGGCCATCATGCCCCGGGCGACACCTGTCTAGGGCGCTTTTGATCAAAATCGGCCTACAAGTACTACTACTTTACTGATGTAGTTTTTCAGTTTTTTTTTTCAATTTTCTTAAAATTCGCTTCAACTGTACTAGTATTTAAAACTAATTTTTTTCTAGAAAATAATATTTAAAAATCTGGTGTGGCTGGCACACAGCACACAACTTTCTCTTACCTTCGGTAATCGAAAGTTGTGTTCTGTGCTTGTCACACCAGATTTTTGGTGTCGACATGTATTTAGTTTCCGACAGTAGGGTACAATTGGATTCAAGATGTAAAATTTATAAGTATGGCAAAATATTTATATTTTGTTACCATGGCAACCATTTCTCCTATCTTTTCTATGGAGTACAAGAGTAAAGTGGTCTTCAGAAGATTTCAATCACAAAATGAGAATATACATTTTATTGAAGATCTAAAAAATAATTGATTTTTGAATTAAAAAAAAATCGTTGGAGCAAATTTAGAGAAAATCGAAAAAAAACTGAAAAAGTGCATCAGTAAAGTACTAGTACTCTTTGGCCGATTTTGTTCAAAAGCTTCGTGTCACGTCTCAGGGGGGTGCCTAACTTAAATATAAAATTTCAACCTCCTAGCTCTTTTCGTTCTTGAGATATTTTGTTCACAGACAGACAGACAGACAGACACACAGACAGACAGACCATGTCGCGAAAACCACTTTTTTGGATTCAGGGGACCTCAAAACGTGAAGATCCATCAAAATCTCGACATCGAATTTTTGACATGAATCCAATACTTTCTCTCTATATATATATTACATATATACATAGGTAAGAGAAAGTAAAAAGCAAATGTATGTATGACATTATAGGATATTAAAAAAAGATATTATTTATATATATATTTTGACAGAATGAAGGAAGAGCAAGCGAGAGAGATTATTTATTCGAGAAAAAAAAAGACCATCAATTATTTGATGGCAATTTCTAAATAGCCCGTTTGAAAGTCCATTTTATCCACTATCACTTTTACTTGGAATAAAATTTAAAACATTTCAAGTTACGCCATAAACTGGTTAAATGTTGCCTTGGGGGTGGGGGGGGGGTAAAAGTTGTACCCCAACCCACCCCCAGCAGCCAGTTAGTAAGGAAACTATCGATTGAAAGAGAGAGGGACACACACATACACAATTCAAAACGTCATATAATTACTTACCCCCCCCCCCCCCTACAAACCTCCTCTCCCAGCATCCGTAACTATGGCAACCAGCCAGTAAGATTCAATTTACTCTCGACTAATTAATAGGAGGAATTTTTCTCTTGCTTATTTGATAACAAAAGTAATTTCCCTTCTCCATTTTAAACATTTTTCTTATTTGTTAAAAATTTTATATGATTGCTTAGTTCAAGCGGATTACGGAATTAAAATTTTAACACAACTCGGTTCTTAATTTCACTTTTCTATAAATTAAAACATGATATTTTCAATTTATAATATCATTTTCAATTTTCACCTGAGCCCAAGGGGCCCGGGCCCTCTCAAATTTTCATTAAATCTTTTTTTTAAACGAAATTTTTCCGTTTTCACCAAAACCCCGAGGGGCCCGGACCCTCTCAAAGACAAAACTTTTATTAAAAAAAAATGCTTAAATATTAATATATTTCATTTTAACTTTCTCTTACCTATATGTATATGTTAATATATAGAGAGAGAAAGTATTGGATTCATGTCAAAAATTAGACGTCGAGGTTTTGATGGATACACACGATTTGAGGTCCCCTGAATCCAAAAAAGTGTTTTTCGCGACTTGGTCTGTCTGCGGGTGTGTGGGAGGGTTCAATTAAGAGTATGAAGGAATTAGACGCGTGTCTATGGCGCTTTTGATCAAAATCGGTCATAAAAGTACTGGTACTTTGGGAGCGTACAAGTATTACGTAACGCAATTTGGAGGGAGGGGCGGTCTCGTAAAACGTTACCATGCGTTACAAGAGGGGAAGGGGGGTTGAACAATGCGTTACGTAACTGGTATTTTAGCCATTTTCCGGTACTTTTAGATAAAAATGGCCACTTGAGCGTTACGTAACGTCTAGGGGGGCGGGGCCAGAAAAATGTTACGGCGCGTTACATGAGGGAGAGGGGTCAAAAAATCTTCAAAAATTGCGTTACGAAATACTTGTACGCTCCCTTTACTGATGTAGTTTTTCAGTTTTTTTTTTCAATTTTCTCAAAATTCGCTCTAACGATTAGATTTGATTAAAATTCAAAAATCAATTATTTTTTAGATGCTCTTTAAAATGTATATTCTCATTTTGCTAGTGAAATCTTCTGAGGAACACTTTACTCTTGTACTTTATAGGAAGGGTAGGAGAAATGGTTGCTATGCTAACAAAATATAACCACTTTTTTGGATTCAAAAAACGTGTATATCCATCAAAATCTCGACATCGAATTTTTGACATGAATCCAATACTTTCTCTCTCTATATATATTACATATATACATAGGTAAGAGAAAGTAAAAATGAAATATATTAATATTTAAGCATTTTTTTAATAAAAGTTT
Organism: Euborellia annulipes; assembly: GCA_023213315.1. Taxonomy (NCBI): domain Eukaryota; kingdom Metazoa; phylum Arthropoda; class Insecta; order Dermaptera; family Anisolabididae; genus Euborellia; species Euborellia annulipes. The sequence goes on along the minus strand of JAKCPI010031366.1, from coordinate 16,007 downwards.
TGTCTTTGAGAGAGCCCGGGCCCCTCGGGGTTTTGGTGAAAAAGGAAAAATGACATATTATTAAATAAATTAATATAAATTGAAAATATCACCAATGACCAATGAAGTACGTGGCTGTTGATTTACATACAAGGAAAGAAGCAGGAGCAGCCAAAAATTAAAGCCTCCGATTTTATTATAATTAAGGAGACGTTTCGGGAAAAGTTTATTTTCCAATCATCAGGCTTTCAAATTGTATCTGTCCCGGAGTTGTTAAAAGGGCAAAATACATAATAAATTAACAACTCCGGGACAGATACAATTTGAAAGCCTGATGATTGAGAAAATAAAGTTTTCTCGAAACGTCTCATTGATTGTAATAAAATCGGAGGCTTTAATTTTTGGCTGCTCCTGCTTCCTTCCTTGTTTGAAAATATCATTTTTTTATGGCATTGAAGGCCCCCCACCCCCGCATCGCGGGGTTTGCGGGGGTGAACGTTACGCCACTGGATATAAGCAAAAAATTGAAAATGGTCCAAAAGGCTTTTGGCCTTACTGCCCCTCCCGCTCAGGATTCTCGAGGTCGAAAATTTAGAGAACCCCCCAAATAACCTGTAAAAATGTCATTAACTTGGGAATATTTTCCCAAAACTTTTCTTCTTATATCAATTGGACAAAAAATTACACATTTGTGTTATTTTATAATTATATTTGTATTTATTATTGTAGAACAGATATTTTGTTGCGCCATGAATTTCAAATAAATTGTTATTAGATGTGGTTTGTGCGAGCCCCTACACAGACACTGCGTCTTTATAGGCAATAACGAAGTGTTGCATATCTCTTAGGCGGAGTGTTAATACAAAAAATTAAGGAGCGTCTCCTCATTTCATGGTACCGAATACAACCCCTAACCTACCTATTACATCCCACCTAGTTCATTACTATTATATTTGTTATGATACTATACTTTTGCTTCGCCGTTTATTAACTCAATCCCGAAAAAAAACCTCCCTCGGTTTAAATCAACAGGAATTAATTGCTAATTGTGCATATAAATCATTTACCCTTTAATAGGATTCTCATTTTTTTTTTGTCTTTGGGGAATTTCGATCCCCTGGGTCGGAAGAGAAATTGCTAAAACCCTTTTTGACAGTTAAACGATATGGCTACATTCTTTTTATTAAAAAAAAAAATCTCTATCATCCCACGTAGTAATTTGTTAAACAGTTAATTCTTAATTTTTTTTTCAAAATATCTGCTTGGCTATAAAAATAAACGACGCATGGAAAGATCCAAGGGGATAAGTTTTTGTATTCTTCTTCTGGGGGAAGGATTCTATTTAATTTACACTTCTTGTATCACCTAACCAGGTCTATTCTCTAAAAACAGACGTTAAAATTTAAAATAAACAAATGGGTGTTAAAAAGTAATGTAAAAATAATCAGCGTTAAGGTGCGCGTCTTGAAAAGCCGTTAGAACACGATTGACTACCGAGTTCCTCGAGGCGGTAAGAGATGGCGTTAGTTTTTCCCATAGGAATACAAGAGATTTATTCCATTTCATTTTAAAGTTTCCAGCTAATTAATTCAGGGTAGAAAATTAATTATTTTTTAACACAATGATTACTAATTTAATTATCTATAAGTTATAGAGCGAATTTTTAAAAAATATCTTTTATTTAATGCGATTAATCTAAAAAAAGATTTATTTTTTCGAAAATCAAAAAAAGGGCTTCTATAAGTTGTAGATATTTTAATTAGCTTTAATTTAAAAAAAATTGAGGTCGATAGCTTCAAAATTGTGGCCGCTGGAAACTCCCAAAATTAGCACCCCGAGACGCGCACCTTAAAAAAATGCTATTCTCTAATCAAAATTTTAACAGCGACGTTAAAATGTTGCTTTTATTTCAAAGCTATCAAAATCATAACCTTACTTTTTAGGTTAAGGACGCCATGTTTATTTTAAACACGACGTTAAAATATTAAAGACACCCCCTAGACATGGCATTAATTTTTAACACTATTTACTAAATGTTAACGCTTTGGCTTTAAAGTTTTTGTTTACAGATAGCTATTTGAGGCAAGGAAGTGATTTTTAACACTTACATTACTTTTTAACACCCATTTGTTTATTTTAAATTTTAACGCCTGTTTTTAGAGAATAAACCTGAACGAGTGTTGATAAAAAAAACCCTCGGGAAATGATTACCAAAATTATAAAATAAATAAAAAATAGTAACGAGGTTCGTTAAACTTTAGCCACCCCCCACCCCAAACAAAAATCTCCTGGTGTAACATCAAACCATTTTTTTTTATTCTAATTTAGTTAAAAACTTGTTTAAAAAATTCTATTCAAAACTTCACATTTATTTCGAAAAAGCCTCCAAAGAGGGCACTATAAGTCAGGGATGAAAAAGGATAAAGATTAACGATTTTTTTCGCTCATTTTCTACATTGATGTTTCGTTTATAAAAAAAAAAAATCAATTGAATTTTTTTTATTTATTTTTTTTTAATCAATTGAGATTAAAATTGAATTGTTTGAATGTATACAATGAAGTGAACAAAGTTTGTTTTGTTTGACAATAGCCTTAACCTTCAAATGTCAGAGGCTATTGACAGAACACCACCCCAGTTATCTCATCTTTTGAGATGATATTTCTATTTAGAGTTTGTTGAACATTACTAATACATAAAATTATTAGATAAAGGCACATTATTAATTATCAAACTCACCAGATGATATCCTGATTAAAAAAATTCTCGGAGTATTTACTGGTAAAATTGGATGAATTTTGATAAAATTTATTAAAATATTTTGCACACAATTAGATATATATAATAAAAACTGTTAGAAAATATATTTATCAGAAAATACTCGCGCCCCGGGATTTCTCAGAAAATAGACTAAAACGCATTCTAGTGGCGGAAAATGGAATTAAAATATTTTTGAATTGATCCCGTTTGATTCTAGTGGAGAGATTATGAAATTCAAAATTCAGGGGGTTCCCATTATTAGATAATATATCGTCGGAATCACTATAGCTTGGATTTTGCATATAACACTTGTTTGTTCTTAATTGCTAGTCTTCTTAAGCCTAGTACACACCTAGCAACAAAAGTCGCGCGATTTTGTTTCTAGGTGTGTACTAGGATTTATATTTCGCATTATAACGCACCCGAGATAAAGTTAGTTTCCCATAGGACCTTAGTTAAGAAAATTATTAAGGTGCGCGTCTCGAAAAACCGTTAGTACAAGAATCAGTACCGAGTTACTCGAGGCGGCAAGAGATGGCGTTAGTTTTTCCCATAGGAATACAAGGGATTCATTCCATTTCATTCTAGAGCTTCCAGCTAATTAATTAAAGGTAAAAAATTAATAATTCTTTAACACAATGATTACTAATTATCTACAACTTATAGAGCTCTTTTTTACTTTGTCTTACCTCTATATATATGTTAATATACCGGGTGGGCCAATAGTGCGTGGACGGAAGATTGTGGGCTTATTAACAGACATTTTTAAAATTTGTTGATCGCACATAATGTGCCTTTCCCTTAAAATCATTTATTTGAACTTCTCGAAAAAGAAATTAGGGTTATGTTCAGGTTAGGAGTTGCGCCATCTTGTTGACAAATCATAACCCGAATTTGAGCAAGCGGGACTTCTTTGAGGAGTTCAAATAAATGATTTTAAGGGAAATTTAAAGATATTTTCGAATATTTAGCATATTTTTTCCATTTATTACAATTTTGTTTTGCGTTTGGATTTTTTTTTTCAATTATTTTGTCTAAAATAAATATTTTTTTTTTTTCGTTATCAGATATTTTGGAATAAAAAGAAAACTACCAAAGATAGATATAGACAACCTTATATCATCTGAAAGATAATTAAATTTCACGTCCCATGGGATAAAAAAAAAGTAGCATGTTCCATTTTAAAAAATGAAGTTATCCATGATTGAAATTTTCCAAATTGGCATGGCCATTTCTCCCAACATAAGAATAATTCCGGATTACCCGTCTGGCCTACATTAGTACATTTCATGGTTAGTAGCCTCACAAAAGAACAGTCCCCTAAGTTTTATGGTTCGCGAGATATTCAATTTTTTCCAGACAGCAGTTTTTTCACTAAAGCCCGATTTGCGGCTAAACGGTTTGGTTTGGAATACATTGCATGACATAAACTCATACTAAAATTGGCCGTAGAATCCAAATATGCAATAATATATAGGGCGTTCCATTTAAAAAAAACATAACTTTGATATGGACCACCCTGTATATGAGGTGCAATTGGAACGAAAATATTTTTAATTTGTAGCCCTAAAGGCCCCACATTATGTGCGATCAACAAATTTTAAAAATGTCTGTTAATAAGCCCACAATCTTCCGTCCACGCACTATTGGCCCACCCGGTATATAGAGAGAGAAAGTATTGGATTCATGTCAAAAATTCGAAGTCGAGATTTTGATGGATCTTCACGTTTTGAGGTCCCCTGAATCCAAAAAAGTGGTTTTCGCGACATGGTCTGTCTGTGTGTGTGTCTGTGTGTGTGTGTGTGTGTGTGTGTGTCTGTGAACAAAATATCTCAAGAACGAAAATAGTTAGGAGGTTGAAATTTTATATTTAAGTTAGGCACCCCCATGGGACGTCACACGAAGCTTTTGAACAAAATCGACCAAAGAGTACTAGTACTTTACTGATGCACTTTTTCAGTTTTTTTCGATTTTCTCAAAATTTGCTCCAACGATTTTTTTTTAAATTCAAAAATCAATTATTTTTTAGATTCTCTTTAAAATGTATATTCTCATTTTGTGATTGAAATCTTCTGAAGACCACTTTACTCTTGTTCTCCATAGAAAAGATAGGAGAAATGGTTGCCATGGTAACAACATATAAATATTTTGCCATATTTATAAATTTTACATCGCCCTCGGGGCATGGCGTAGAGGTTAGCGTGCTAACCTCGTATACCAAACGTCGCGGGTTCGGACCCCAGGCAGTCCGATGATTTTATTTAAGCCAATTGGATACCAAATGGCTTAAATAAGAATGCCTGGACCCCTATATGTATATTTATATAATAACGGTTATCGTCTAAAGTCTTAAATGGCCTGAGTTGCCGAAAAGACTGTGTGAATGTGTGTGTGAGTGTGAGTGTGAATGAGAAAAAAGTGTGAATGTTTTTTTTTCATTTTTGTATGTATCTTGCTGTTTTTTGTTTTTGTTTTTGTAAATTAAGATTTATTACAATAAAATTGTTTGACTGATCGTAGGTCCTGATGAAGAGTGCGATCGGCACTCGAAACGTCGACAAAAAATAGATTTTTGTTTTATTTTTCGCCTTGGCTGCCCTTGTAACGCATCCTCATATCATAATATCCAGCCATCAAGAAACAACTAAAAAAAAAAAAATTTTACATCTTTTTTTTTTTTTTTTTTTTTTTTTAAAAACATTCACACTTTTTTTCTCATTCACACTCACATTCACACACACATTTATACAGTCTTTTCGGCAACTTAGGCCATTTAAGACTTTGACGATAACCGTTGTAATATATATTATCTATTGTGGGGTCAGGCATTTCTATTTAAGCCATCTGGTATCCAAATGGCTTAAATAAAATCATCGGACTGCCTGGGTCCGAACCCGCGACGTTTGGTATAGGAGGTAGGCGCGCTACTTACTACGCCAAACCCGGGGGAATTTTACATCTTGAAAATCGAATGTACCCTACTGTCGGAAACTAAATACATGTCGACACAAAAAATCTGGTGTGACAAGCACAGTACACAACATTCGATTACCGAAGGTAAGAGAAAGTTGTGTGCTGTGCGCCAGTCACACCAGATTTTTTTAAATATATTTATTTAATGAGATATTAATCTAAAAAAAAAAAAAATTTTCGAAAATCAAAAAAAAAAAAGGGCTTCTATAAGTTATAGATATTTTAAATAGCTTTAATTAAAAAAAAAAAAATTTGAGGTCGATAGCTTCAAAATTGTGGCCGCTGGAAACTCCCAAAATTAGCACCCCGAGACGCGCACTTTAACATTATTGAAAAAAAATATTTGTCCTTCAAAATATAAGGTTTGATCAAAGGGGTCCCTCACTTCGAACATGTACAGTGAGGGTCAATATTAAGTTCCATCAATATGTTTTCTATTTGGTGATTATTTCATTGATTTTATAAAAGAAAATGAAAATCTTTGTAGGAAATTTTCTAGGTTTAAGTTTACATTAATAAAATAAAAAAAAAGATTTTTAAAAAAATGCTTTTATTTAAATTGAACTAAAAAGAGAGAAATAAGAAAGAAATAATTTAATTGTTCTTGTTAAAATTTTTTAATATTTATGACTTAAAATAAAAGCGTGGGGCGCTTCGAAGTGATTCCGAGGCTCGCGCCCCACGCTTTTATTTTAAGTCATAAATATTAAAAAAATTTAACAAGAACAATTAAATTATTTCTTTCTTATTTCTCTCTTTTTAGTTCAATTTAAATAAAAGCATTTTTTTAAAAATCTTTTTTTTTATTTTATTTTTATTTTAAGCTTTTTAGTCTTTTAGTCTTATCAAAAATCATCAATATGATAAAGTACCACATTAGTTTGGCCTGTATTGATTTGGTTCAATTGAAAAATTATTCGTAAATATCAAAATTCAAAACTATAGTTAATAGGGCCTTATTTGCGTGAGGCTTCAAATAAAGTACCACATTAGTTTGGTCTATTTTGATCAAAACCACCAGATAGTGGCGTCATCAAAAATGACTCTTAAGTATTACATTTCACACCTCTAGCCCATCGGCAAGTCTTTTTAAATTACATTAATTTGCGAAGGGTTTCAAATAAAGTACCACATTAGTTTGGTCTATTTTGATCAAAACCACCATATAGTGGCGTCATCAAAAATGACTCTTAAGTATTACATTTCACACCTCTAGCCCATCGGCAAGTCTTTTTAAATTACATTAATTTGCGAAGGGTTTCAAATAAAGTACCACATTAGTTTGGTCTATTTTGATCAAAACCACCATATAGTGGCGTCATCAAAAATGACTCTTAAGTATTACATTTCACACCTCTAGCCCATCGGGAAGTCTTTTGAAATTACATTAATTCACGAAGGGTTTCAAATAAAGTACCACATTAGTTTGGTCCATTTTGGTCAAAACCAAACTCACAATTTGCGTCGTCAAAAATGACTCTTAAATATCAAATTTCACACCTCTAGCTCATCGGGAAGTGTCCTTAACAAAGCCATAAAGTTGGTGACCTTGAAAGAGTAAGTTAAATAAAAGCATTTAAAAAATATATAATATTTTTTTAATCACAAGTGGGTGGGACTTAATATTGTCCCTCACTGTACATGTTGGAATCGACAAAATTTGTAAAAAAAAAAAAACTGCCTATTTACATAACTATAAATTTTTTTTTCAATTTGAAAAGTAGGCTATTTGATGTTGAAAAGGTATAGGTAATCAGAAATCCAGCGCCGTGCTAGGATATTTCTCAGTGTTGGGGTGGTTAAAGGGGAGGGGGCTGCAAGAGTCCACTGCCTAGAGGCCGCAAGTGCCTAAATCAAACCTGCTAATTTCATTTTGTTTTTGTGAACACTTTTCCTATTTCGCCGCCATAAATTTTGTAAGAAACGATTCAAATTTTAAGGGAATAAAGCGTCCTTTTGCCCTTGAGCTATGGCTCCGAGGTAGAGTATCAGCTTCTGGTGCCAAAGGTCAAGGGTTCGCATCCCGTCCCAGGCGAAGAATTTATCTCAATTGAATTGGATACCAATCAATTGAAATAAATAGGGACGGGGTCTAAATGACCTCAGATGCCGAAAAAGACCTTAAACAAATAAAAAAAAAAAAGCGTCCTTTTTTGGAATGCCTGAGCTTATAATATCAAAAATTTTTATTTTTTATCGAGCTGCATTATAATTTCATCTTTTTACAATTCTGTTTGAAGTATTTTGCTGTTGTTTGGAAAGATTAGCTGAGTCTTTTAGATAAGACAACGTTACTAGGAGGCACCACTTGGAGGTTTCTTCCAAGCCCCCCAAAAAATTATCTTCATCTTCTTTTAAAGCCCTTCAATCAAGTGAATAAATGGCCTTACTCTAGTAGCTCGAAGTCATTTAAAAAAATTTATTTTTCACTGTATCTTGAAAGTGGTAGAGAAACAAATTCTAAGACATTCTTCGATCTAATATTAGTAAATGATGTCCAAATGATTTATAGAAAAGTTTCTTGAATGAGATGGCGACTAGCTAAGCAGGACAAGCTGCAAATTAAGGAACTGGGATTAAGGTTCGTGTTCTAGAAATATCCTCATCGGGCGAGATAATCTCACCCTACAGTAACAGACACAAATGAGTCAATTTCAATTCTTGAATGTTGGAATTTTTCCCTGGATGAAATTTTCTTTTCTTCTAAGTAATTCAGCAACTTCAATTCTTGACTTGTTTCAATTTTATCACAGGAACTAATTTGCAAAATTATGAGTGAGTGCCAAATATAATATAATTCTTTTCTGGACGGTTTTTTGCTTGAGGATCGAAATTGTCAATTTTCTGAGATTTCATTCATGTTTTCTATATTTGAGAAGATCATCTACAAGTTATCTGAAAAAAATTTTTATTCTAACTAATAAATATTCAATCGAAATTATTTAAATGTATAATAATGTATTCATTTTATTTTATAAAATTAAAAGAATTACCTTTCAGCAATTACTCCTCTAATATCTACTAGGAAAAACCTTCCATTACAGAATAAGAGCATAAATTAAAATTTTGACTTCATTGCTTAAAGAAAAAGGCAAATGAAAAGATTAGAATCGATGGGCTGTGAAGTCAAATACAACTTTTTCCATAGATGGCTTTTTATATATATTTATATTATTAACCAGATGTATAGCTATAACATCTTTCGTCCTAAAAAAAAAAAAAAAATTGAATTAGTATTGACTCTAATCAGTTAATTATGAGAATATTAAGTTAGTGAACTATTTACCTTTCATTTGGGAGATTTTTTTCTCTTCTCTCACACAAATATTCACTAATTAAAAGTAAACACCAAAAAAATTATCTCTTAGTTTTCCAACAATAATTATTTACTTATGGAATATATTCAAATTGTGTTATTAAACATGTTATAATTCCTGACCTGAAAAAAAAATTTAAATTAGCCTTAATTCTAATCAGTTAATTTATAAGAATTTTGAATTAGTGTTTTAATTTATTTATGTTTACCTTTAATTTTCCAAAAAATATTGAAAATTTTCTTTCTTCTTTCACTTTTTTACACTCATATAAACACTAAATAAAAAATAAACACCAAAAAAGATATCTTCATCTACTACAACAAAAGTGTATGTAGTAAATGAAATTAATAAAAAAATAACAGCAAGGTTTTAAATAATGAATTATCCCTTGCTTGCAGAATACAAATATATATATACAGTATTTGATCACTATATATATATATATATATTTACCGGAAGTCTGAGGAAATCATATCAATGAGAATCACAAGAACACTTGAGAACCTGGGCTTCAATATTTCAATCAGTTCTGACCGCATCTCCTTATGAACCGTTCATGGAAATAATCAACGAGAATATCTTTCATTTCAGCTCTCCGTATGGATCCTAAATTAAAGAAACAAATCAAGGGGTTCTAACAAAACGAACTAACTAAAAGATTAGAGTAGGCACCTGAAACTAAATGCAACAACAACAACGACAACGACGAATATCCAACAAAGGCCTAAAATGAAAGTATTCTCGTTGATTTCTCCAGTATTAGATTCAGATCATTTATATATTTTTGGATTTATGTGTGTATGTTTAGAGTATAAAATATTCACCTCCTGAGGGGTTGACAGTTGCTCGAAGCCCCTCGCCTGGCCCTCGTAGAGCTGATCCATCGAAGCTCCCTTGCACTCGTAGAGCTGATCCAGTTGATGAGCACTGAACACAATTGCACTGGAGAAACACAAACCTGCAAAAGAGAAATTGTTTAAGAATCTATTTCTTAGAGGTCTAGCAATCTAGTGAAAATAATTTTCCATTAGGATTTTATGAATGAAGTATAAATGAGTACGTCCCAGGGATTTATTTACATCGGCTTTTCCCTGTGTATGGCCCTGCCTATATTCGATATTATACAGGGGCGTTTATAAGGCCTAAGGAGGCCCGGGCCCCTCCGAAATTTTTCAAATCTATATATGAGTCGCCCATTTACAAAAGTGTCTAGTTGCATCGGGAACAAATTTTCAGGAAACGAGAAAAACCTGTATTTTATTAAACTCAAGAGCTAATGTATGACTGTTATGTTTATATAATTTCCCAATTATTCTAAAGTTTATTTTTTTTTTTCATTTTAGCAGCTTTTTTCTCAATTCGGACCACTGTGTTGAGGGGCATCCGATTGGGAAGTGAAGTGTATATATATAAATTAAAAATTAAATATACAAATTAAACACTAGGTTATTTGTTTCAAAGGTTTTATTAATTAAAAATTAACACTTGATACGTATTTCGTGTTTAATTTGTATATTTAATTTATTTTAATTTACAAAATGTTTCAACGAGAACCAACGGTCGAAAGTTTAAATCTTATATATATATATATAAATTGATTGTTATTAAGGGGTATACTTACATGTTTTGATGTACGTTTTAAGACTTTATTTTCTCTCTAGGGCGTGTTCTTTGGGGTCAAAAAATATTTCCGTTCCAATTGGAAATGTTAACTCTAAAAGAAAAAGGGATAAATTTTGTTAATTAAATGAGTTTTTTTTTAATCGTTTGAGTTTATTGTAATATTATACTTACGAAATAATCCAGTTGGTAAAGTACGGTGAATAATCCCCATCTAATTCTAAAATGAAGTTCCTCTCTCCTTTCTTGAGACGAACGCGAAATGCAAGGACTCTCCAGAAGGAATTTAAGAAGGAGTATATAGGATAAAGGGTTGGGCCCCGAGGCCAGGGCAGGATTCGCTACATCCTGAAGTAGGTCTGCCTTCTATAGGGATCATAGATGGGTATCCTACACGCTACCAAGCATTCAGGTCATGATTATAAGATAATCCGACGATTAACGGGATTTGTAATATTAAAGTCAATTATATTTCCTTTGAATTGGTGAAAGAACTGAAATAAAAAAAAAAAAAAAATTAATATTAAAGCAGTGCTTTATAATTTTACAATAGATTGAAGGTAATTATTTCATATTTTAAATACCTACTCATGTTCATGAAAGTTGTTTGGGTCGGTTAAACAATAAAGGTTGTTTTTTTGTAACAGGCCTCCACATCTCCCCTTATAGCCTGCCGAACCTCCCTCAGGACATAAATAAATTGCAAGATGTTTTAATCGATGAGACGTTTGCATCTTGACTTGAATGTGTTGATCGATCTGGAAATAAAAAGAATAGAATAAATACGTATTTAATAAAAATATAGTTTAATAAATAAAATCAATTATACGAACTTACCAAATAAGAATCGAAAATTATTTTTTCGTCATAGTATAGATAGATTCAATTTTGGTTGGCAAGGTCAAAAAAATGTCACTATATATTTTCAATAATTTTTCCAGCCAAAAAAATATTCATCTCTAAAAAAAAAAAAAAATCATTAGAAATCTTTAAGTGTAAAGCTGTTTTCTAATAGCCTTGTAGACTAATATTACGTACCAAAGAATCCAGTTGGTTATGCCCTGAAGACCTCGACGATCTCAGCCCCCACTCTCCACCCTAACCATCTAAAACAAAAGAAAAATTAAATGATTAGTTTATATCATTGATTTTTTATGAAAAATATTGAAGATTTCTTCAACTTACTCTGTAGACTGCTTCTTTCGGCTCAACGAGGGCTTCCCTAAAAACTAACCTAATCCCTATATAATACTATCTATGACCGTGGCGGCCATCTAAATCTAAAATGAAGATCCTCTTCTTTCTTGAGGCACACGCGAACGCGAACGAGCACTCCCGGAAGGCAGGTAAGCCTTCAATCACTAAAAACGAAACGGAAAGAACGCGCCCACAAACCCAAGGAAATAAAAGGAAAAGAAAGACACACACGCGCTCACAGATCAATTAATCTCTGCCCACCTGCCTGATCAATTCATTTACTAGCGAGCTAAAAAGAAGCAGAGGTAATTGATCTGATATTCATTCACGAGTTAGGAAGGAAGCCCGGCCGATACAATACTGAAGATCCCCCTTGATTGCTCATCTCAGAAACAGAATGACGTTGTTCAAGATGCATGCTGAAAAAAAAGAACCCTAAAAGCTAACAACATCCTATACGAACTCCTAACATCTTGAACATTAACTCACTCTGTCCTGAAACAACCAAGGCCCAGAACTCAGCACTGACGGACAAAGAGCCTCGGAGAAAGAGAAAACACTCTTTCTCTCAAAAGCGCGAACGAGGGAAACATGCGATAGAGGAATTCTCCTAGTCCCCTTGGGCATTGGTCAAAGGCGAATTGAATCCTCACTGGGAGCCCTACCTAACTAAAGGGGAACAAGAACAACAACACCCTATGCCAGTATTGAGGAATCAACTCGCAATTGAACAACATCCAAGAGAACGTCAAAGAACTCCGACAGAGTAGGCCTAAACCCCCAAAAATATAATGCGTACCAATGCGTGAGCGTAGAGATTTTCTAATTGTTTAGCGCCCTCTATATAGAACCTATCTATTTCTAAATAATCTAATAAGTATTGCGTGTATTCTTAAACATTAATATTAAGATAGTAAACATAGAAAAAGAGGCCCTATTTAATATTACCCCATACACGCAAAACTTAACTCCTAATAGCATCTAATAATAGCTAAAATAATAATACATGCACACTTGAATTGTCTCTTATGATGATGTTGATATCCATCGTTGGCTAATGAATGAACGAGAATACTGTGCATTATCCACCTTTTACCTTTTGCACATTGACCATTCATCCATTCATTAACTTGAGTTTTCCTGATGAAATCTTCATTGGGTAGTGAAAAATAAAAACATACTCTAATAATCTTTAAAAGATTCGAATGAAATGTTAAATTTATGATATCAAATGAATTTAGAAAAGATTTTTAAATAAAAAATTAAATAAAAAAAAAATTTAATTTTTTTTTATTTTAAAAAGTTTTGAATTTAAAAGGCAGGGACTCTGAAATGGGAGAATTAAATGTATTAATAACATCCTATCCATGAACCTATGTCAAAATATCTAAAAATATTTAGGCCGAATTGAGAATTAAAATAAATTTTGAAAATCCTAAATCTATCTCACTCTACGCTCACGGAAATGTTCATACAGACTTTAAATGTAGCTGCTGTACTCGATCAGCTGTAGTGGCTGCCTTGATGAGATCTCCCTGCATGTAGGCCTACACCCCGCTGGCGATGTCCATTTGGAAGTTGCTCTGGAGAGTGATGTCAATTCTCGAAGACGATTAGTCGACTGCTAAAACACAAAGAAAAAATATAAATTAATTGTATATTTATTTTATTCGCTTCTAAGTCTAACTTTATTGATTTGAGATCTCAATGTGTGTGTGTTTTTTTTTTTTTTTTGTGATTGAGTTAATAATATATTGTATCTTGTATTATTTAACATTTAATTAAATATATTTTGGTTATTAATTCTAGTCCCTTATTCCCACATTCTCTCTTATTTGATATTAAATCCAAAACAAGATTTCCAAATAGTTTTTACTTCATTTTGGGATCTTTTCTCCATTTAAATCAAAATTTGTAGAACTCACATTAATTTTTTAATTAAAAAGAATAAATAAAAGATGATTTTTCTAATGTGAAAGGTAAGAAAATGAATTTATCAAAATTAATTAAAAATAAATAACTTGTAGTTGAAAAAATATATAAGTAAAAATAAATTATATATATATATATATATATATATCGGGAGGAATGAATTCATCTTTTAATCACCTTGTCACTTTATATATATATATATTTTGGATCACACTGACATTTGTCATTATAAAAATTTTTCTATTATTATTTTATTTGTTAAACTTTGAGTAAAAAATCCTGGTTTAATTCTCTTCAATGCAAATAATAAGTGTCTGTAACTAAATTGTACTTGAAAATCACACGATTAGAGACCAAAAGTTGAACAAATAAAATAAAAGAGAAATTTTTTTTTTATTTATTAATGATGAGAATCAGTGGGATCCAATATATATAAATGGGGATATAAATTCATAAATGATTTTGATAAATCCATTCTCACCTCTTTCAAATTAGAAAATCATCTTTTTTAAAAATAAAAAATTGATTTTTTCTAAAAAAATATATATACATAAGGATGTCAGCATTATAAATATTCGTTTAATAATTTGAAAAAGAAGCTTAAAAAGGGGAAAAGATGAATATTATCTGATTCCAAAATGAAATCAAAACTATTTGGAAATTTATTTTTTGTACGTAAAAGGAAAAAATATTTAGGATTACAACTGCATCACAATAAGACTTCCTATAAATTAATAAAACATGCTATCTATTTAAAACATATTTAATAGAATTTTAAAAATGAATTATATTAAAATTTTATTATCTGTAATCTGTCAGTCTGATTTTTATAATTTGGAACACAGACTATATTTAAAATTCACTCACATTTAAGAAAATAATTAGAGAAATTAAAATAATTAATAAAATACAATCAAAATAAAAGAATATAAATAAATAAGAATATGAAAAGAGATGAAAGGTTAACTGGGCAAGTGACATAATTTGATTCACTCACACACACATAAAATGATTTAATTTGTTAGAAATAAATATTACATAAAAAAAATCATGCAAAATGGATTAATTATCAAAAGAAATAATTAATTTTACCTTAAAACTGTGCTGAAAATAAGGTTGAGATTGGCATCCACGTGTTTTCGATGGCACAAATCACAACTTGAAAGGTCAGAGAAGCTGCCAAGATGGACGACCAACTCTTTGACAATTAATCATATTAAAAATTTCTAAAAGGGAAAAAATATTTTTTTATAAATTAAATTATTCTAACTTTAAAAAATAATTTAGAATAATTTTTTATATAAATTTTTATTTTTCTTTTAATTAATTTTTCATTATTTAAAAAAAAAAAAAAATTAAATTCAGATGTCAGTTAAAAATTCGTATATTCTTTTTTCAAAGGAATACAATAATTTTAAAAACAAAATTAATTTTAAAAAATTCTTACATGTTTAATTTTAAAGTTAAAATAATTTATTATTTAAATTTTATTTTTCCTATGGATTTTGTTATCTGAGATGCTGTTTCCTATCTCTGTCATGACAGTTATCTATGAAAATAAATTTTAAATAAATCAAATATCAAATTGATATAATATTTGCAAATTTTTTTTTTTTTTCATTATTTCTATTTTATTTTTTATATTCACCACATGAATATATTGCATAAAACTTAATTCCCAATGTGATATGACATTTCTATTTTTAATCTTGTTATTAAATGAAAATTTTAATTTTTACCATTTCTCATTTAAAATTTTTTCAATTCTGAAACCCGTTGTTATTAAAGACTACAGACCTATAAACCTATAAATATATATATAGAACGACCCCCGGCTGTCATCGGTATAGAATATATATATATATATTGGCCTTTATATATATATAACCAAATGTTGTTGGCTGAGAGGTCATGTATAAGGAAGGCCTTTATATATATATAGGCCGCATCTTTTCTTTCCTTATTCTGTTCATTTTTATTTTACCCTAAGCCCATCTCGCCATTCATATATATATATATATATAAAAGGCCTTCCTTATACATGACCTCTCAGCCAACAACATTTGGTAATAATTTAATCTTCCAGCTTCTTCTTTCACTTTATTTTTTTTCCTACGTGTCTCGTTTTTATTCTCAATCTCCACAATACTACTCTTTCCTTACACTCCAATCCATTCTGCTTGTAGTCTTTGATTATAAAATCCATCCATCTTCCATGCCACCTTCAAATC
>JAKCPI010031365.1:0-52826 GCA_023213315.1 Euborellia annulipes | reverse complement strand
TTTTTTTTGCCATAAATACCGTCGATAATTGGCCAGAAATGAATGAACTTGCAAAAGAATCGGCTCATTATATGAGTATGTATGTATACAATACTCTCTTTTTTTTGTGTCCTTGAATTGTTGTTGTTGTTGTATTGTTGTGAAGTATTAATTAGAAACGAAGAGAAAAACAAATATTGTTTCGATATCAGTGAGTGAGTGACCTTTGAATAATATTCGGGTATTCCAAATGGCTTAAATAAGAATGCCTGGACCCCCAATAGATATATTTGCAAATAACGGGTATCGTAAAGCTTTTTTTTTTTAACACCCATTTCATTCACACTCAACACTCACACTCACATCCACACAGTCTTTTCGGCAACTTAGGTCATTTAAGACTTTGACGATAACCATTATTGAATATATATATTTGGGGTCCAAACGCGGCGAATGACATCCTGATCCGTCGATTAAGCTGATGAAAATTCTTATTTAAGGGGGTTCAGGAGCGACTAGGGATGAAACGATACGAGTAAATACAAGTACTTACTCGATACTTTTCTTTCGATACCAAGTACTTTTAGAATCGATACTTTGGAAACGAGTACCAAGTAGGTATCGGTCAAAAATACTCGTATCGATACTCGGTCCACGTACGCGATGATTAGTTAGGTTGGAAGAACATTTACGTCCATTTGTTCTTGTTTACAATCGAATGGTTTCTACCACTGTATTTTAATTTTTATTATAGGAGTGTTTAACAGGGAAACACATTGAAAAATTATTATTTTTGGATAGTACCGCTAAAACTGAATTTTTTTTTTGGTCGTCGTTGTTTTTTTAATTTTAAGAACTTAATGTTTTATGCCTGTGGAGATTTAATCAAGATTCTCAGGGACTTTGCAGCCTGGAGATTAAATAAAAAAAATTTTATTTATTATAATTTCTATTTGTCGACGTTTCGGACTCGAATCACGACCTTCATCAGGGCAAATATTGTCAATTATACACGATCTTCGGTATTTTAATATTCATTGCAATTAAAAATA
The DNA here is from genome assembly GCA_023213315.1 of Euborellia annulipes. Taxonomy (NCBI): domain Eukaryota; kingdom Metazoa; phylum Arthropoda; class Insecta; order Dermaptera; family Anisolabididae; genus Euborellia; species Euborellia annulipes. The sequence goes on along the minus strand of JAKCPI010031365.1, from coordinate 51,795 downwards.
TACAATTTCTTTTGACTTTAATATGTACAAAAATATTATCATATATTATACTTGCTACTCGGAGGTCTCCGATGTTGAAGGTCGTGATTGGCGACCGAAACGTCAGCAAATAGAAATTAAATAAAAGATTTTTATTTAATCTCCTGACTGCAAAGTTCCTGCGAATCTTGAAAATATCACTACTTACTGCTGTTTTTTCTTATCTTTAATTGTACGAAAAAATTGACCGATACGAGTAAGTATCGATGCTTTTCAATCGATACCGAGTAGGTACTCGATACTTTGCGACCGATACCAGTATCGAGTACAAGTATCGATACCTCAGTGGTATCGTTTCATCCCTAGGAGCGACGTCTAAAAGTACTTAAAAAAAAACTAAACTTTTATAAGGAATTTTTCAATGCGGTTTTTTTTAAATGAATTAAATTCATAAGAGATTATTGGGACATCGAGCTATAATTTGTTTAATGACTTATTAAAAAATTAATTTTTTTGTTATCAAGCAAATACAAAAAAACAATCTGTCCCAATAATCTTTAATTTTTTTTAAATTTAAAAATGAATTTATTGTTATTATTAATCACATATTAATTAAGAAATTTTTAAAATAAGCTTAGATGATTTATTTAAAAATCAACTGGCAAATTAGTTCAGCATTCTTGCAATAGATGGCAGGCTAGTCTAACAGCCGATATACCTATTAGCCTATATTAATATATTTTTATGCTTTTATAAAAGATACATAATATTTATAATAGCATTTATTGTTAAAAGATCAATGAAAATCAACCAAATGCATTAAATATTATTAGCTACCATTCTGACATCTCTTGGCAAATTTTTGAATTACTTGATTTTTTGGGCATACTTTTAATGACACACAACGCCATCTTAGCGGGAAAAACATGCGTAACCACTTCGGTCCCCGTAGCCCCTTAAATAGAATCATCGGACTGCCTGGGATCCGAACCCGCGCCCTTGGTATAGAAGGCCAGTACGCTAGCAACTACACCAAGGCCCGAGGGCAAAAAATAGTTGATATTTTAATCAAAATCCTTGGAGCGAAAAAACGAAAAAGGGTTGGGGGCTTAAACCCTCAGTTTCCAATTATTAACTCCCCCCCGCCCCTTCTCTAAAGACGTCATGACGATGATTTCTGCCAGTGCATAAGCTCTATGTTTTTATTCTCCATTACGACATAATGTTAATGTTAACTCTTTGTTTATATTTGCATTCAACTGACGCACACGCTTTAATACAGATTTATAAATATTTTCTTATTAAATCTCATAAAATATACAAGAAAAGAGCTAGCCTGGCAGTTATACCGCTCATTTCACGTCACACGTAGGCCTACGAATGACATGTGCACGGCGAACGTAGAAATATTACTAATTTCCATTATTACTTTCTCTTACCTCTATATGTATATGTTAATATATAGAGAGAGAAAGTATTGGATTCATGTCAAAAATTCGATGTCGAGATTTTGATGGTCCCCTGAATAAAAAAAAAATGGTTTCCACGACATGGTCTGTCTGTCCATAGCCGCCGGAACTGGGGGGGGGGGGGGGGGCAAGGGTACATTGCCCCTCCTGGCGTCCTATAGGAGGGGGCATAGGGGGGGCAATATGTCTTTTTTTATTTCATTTATTTTTTTAAAATAAAATCTTTTAAATTAAAAATTTTCCTACTTGCCATGAAAATTTCCAAACATTCTCAATGTCTCCTCCAGTCTCTCTGTAATTGGAGTTAATCGTCTATTAAGAGATGTGAAAACCTTTAAAAAAAAAAAAAAAAAAAAAATAGAACCACAAAAAATTATGTTAAAAACATTTATCCCAGTTGTTTCTTGATTGCTGAACAATATGATAAGAGTTAGTAGCTGAAAAAGGCAATCAAGATGAAAAAAATAAAGCAGTACTTGTCCAATAGGCGTTTCGAGTGCAAATCGACAAATCTTGCAATCAGGACCTAAGATAAGTCAAACCATTTTATTGTAATGGATAGCATAATTCACAAGAAATAACAAAACTATCATTGTAAATCAGCAAATCCAAAAGGTTGATGCCACAATTGGCATGCGGTTCTCTATAGCTGACATATCTTCATATTTCAAAAAAAATAAGGAGGATACATGTGGAGCAAGCAGTCAGGGCAGTAGTTGACGTAAATCGACAAGTCCTATCAGAAACTAGCTCTCGGTTTTACATGCAAATATCCAACCATTTTCATCAGTCTATTTTTGAGAGTTGCTATTAAGAGCTCGAAAATGAAAAAAGAAATTAATTCATATTACGGAGTTGTTTCTTGATGGATGGATTTTTTTTTTTTTATAAAAACATTCACACTTTTTACTCATTAACACCATTCACACAGTCTTTTCGGCAACTCAGGCCATTTAAGACTTAATGAAATCGTTATTAATCATACATATAAAAAGGTCATTTTATTTAACCATTAGCAATGCAATGGTTTACAGCTCGATTAAATCATCGGACTGCCCCCTGACGCCCGACTGCTGTGGTATATATGGTTACGCGCTAACCCTAAGCGCCCGAGGGCTGATGGCCATACTATGATAGAGAGTTTTGTCGACGTTTCGAGTGCCGATCACTAACTCTTCATCAGGACTTACGATCAGTCAAACCATTTTACTCTACTGGATAGATAATTTACACAAGGTTAACAAAATTAGTAAACACTAAGATACATACAAAACTGATGTCAAATTGTCGGGTTTGTTCACATATTTATTTCCTTCAAATACTAAAAAAGCAAAATTTTTTTTAAGCTATATCAACCTAATTTTTTTTTTTTTTATTAAATCAAAATTTTTCTTTAATTTTTCATTTTTTTATTTTTTTGAAAGTAGGTTCCCCCCCCCCCCCCCCCTGACTCATATTCTTTCTCTGTCTGTCTGTGTGTCTGTGTGCGTTCTATTTCAAGCATGAAGGAATTGAACTAGGAGTTGAAATTTTATATTTAAGTTTGACACCCACCTAGGGCGTGAAAATAAGCTTTTAATCAAAATCGGCCAAAGGGTACTAGTACTTTACTGATGTACTTTTTCAGTTTTTTTACGATTTTCTCAAAATTCGCTTTAACAAGTTTGATTAAAATTCAAAAATCAATTATTTTTTAGATACTCTTTAAAATGTATATTCTCATTTTGCCATTGAAATCTTTTGAAGCACACTTTACTCTTGTACTTCATAGGGAAGATAGGAGAAATGGTTGACCATGGTAACAAAATATAAATAATTTCCCCATGTTTATAAATTCTCCATCTTGAATTCCAATGTACCCTACTGCCGGAAACTAATTATACTCGAAATCTGGTGTGACAAGCACAGAACACAACTTTCGATTACCGAAGGTAAAGAGTGCTGTGCGACCAGTCACACCAGATTTTTTGTTTCAAAAATGAATATAAATTGTATGTAATAAGAGAGAGAGAGAGATATGACGTCGATTTGTTTTTTATTTTAATGTCAGAGAGTATTTTCAAATATTAATACTTATACAGTAGAAGAGCAGACACTTGCTCTTATTTGACTTCAACATTTTCTTTTTCCCCCATTATTTCTGGTTGACGCCCATCTCATAAGGATTAAGTAATTATTTCAATTGCAATTCTATGTTAAATAGGGAATTAGTTATCTAATAATAAAGTAAATTTACACACAGATCAAAAAAAGAAAAAGAAAAAAAAAGATAAATGTTTGCTTTATAGGCTGTGTGTGTGTGTGTGTGTGTGTGAGAAAGAAGAAGAGGATGCAGAGGAGAGTGTAGGGTCATTTGAGTGCCACCTCGGACTTTGCGCTTTGCTTTTCTTTTCTCTCTTCAGATAAATAAATAAATTATCTCTTATTAATCAAAATGCGGTCGCCTCCTCTCGTCTCGTCTCGTTGCTCCTCTAAACGGAAACTAATTGAAACATTTTGTATATTAAAATTAAACACTAGGAGGGTATTTGTTTCAAAGGTTTTATTAATTAAAAGAAATTAGCACTTGATCAGAGTTGGGTTATTTACATGATTTGACTTTTTTTTTTACAAAAGCCGCGTAAAAACTGTAAAAAACAGTTTTTTACGTAAACACCTATGGCGGATATAAACAAAAAAAAACATGGCGGTGAAAAAGTGCATCAGTAAAGTACTAGTACTCTTTGGCCGATTTTGATTAAAAGCTTATTTTGTCGGTCCCAGGGGGTGCCTAACTTAAATATAAAATTTCAACCTCCTAGCTCTTTTTGTTCTTGGGTCATTTTGTTCACAGACTATTTTTACTTTCTCTTACCTATATATATAGAGAGAGAAAGTTTGCCCAGGGGCCCACCTCTTGTGGATACGTGGATGGCGACCACGAGCTGCCCTAGCTGGGACTGGCAGTACTTCTTTTCTTTGCATGTCAGTCTCTTTCCTTCTATATTTTCAACAGGCGTCAGGCCTTGCGACGGGCCGGCCTATTCTATTCCTTCCCGGTCGAAAAAACCCCCACCCCCGCACTGCGGGAATAATAATGGCCAGGAGAGAGAATTTAGACAGAGAAAGAATTGGATTCATTTCAAAAATTCGATGAGAGATTATTAGGAGAATTTTTTAAATATAGTTCACATATTTAATACAAATATGTGGTCTATATAATTAAAAATTCTCCTAATAATAATATTTCAATCCCCAAAAGCTTTAATAAACACATTCGATGAGAGATTTTGACGGATATATACTTTTTGAGGTCTTCTGAATCTAAAAAAGTGATTTTCTCGACGTCTCTCTGTGTGTCTGGGTTCAATTTAAAGCATGAACATGGGCGTAACTAGAGAGGGGGCATGGGACCAGCTATCCTCCGGGGGGGGCATGTAAAGCCCCATATTTTCTCAATTTTTCTTGGAGCAGGGGGGCACAAGCCTTCTGGGGGAGCTGCCCCTCCCTCCCCGGCACCCCCTAGTTACGCCCATAAGATGAAGGAATTGAGCCATGAGGTTGAAATTTTATATTTAAGTTAGGCACCCCCCTGGGCGTGACACCAAGCTTTTAAACAAAATCGGTCAAAAAGTACTAGTACTTTACTGGTACTTTTTAAGTTTTTGTTAATTTTCTCAAAATTACAATAGCTCTAACTACTTTGATTAAAATTCAAAAATCAATTATTTTTTAAAATGTATATTTTCATTTTGCCATTGAAATTTTCTGAAGTCTACTTTACTCTTGGTACTTTTTTTTTATACCAGATGTTGATATGCCACTGCTATCAGTAGCGTATCCAGGTGAGGGCGAAGGGGAACGCCCCCCCCCCTCCGCCCCAGGGGCATCAAGTCTCTGGTGCCCCTCGTTACCAAGATAGGCGCCCTAGCGCATCCGGCAAATCCCCAAAATCGGGCTTTTTTATGTGAAATTTCATAATAAATTTAAAAATAAAAAAAAAGGTCGAACGAAAAACGGCGCCCCAGTTGAGCTGCGCCCCCGCCCTCAAAGGCTAGTTACGCCAATGACTGCTATGTTTTAATCTCTTAAAGATTTTCTATATTTGATAACTAAAAAAACACATAAAAGAGATTTTAAAATTCAAACGTGTTTTTGTTGTTTTTTGTTTTCAAAGTTTATACGGTTTTGTTGGTTTCTCTTTAGGTGGGTCGTAAACCCGGCACATTACTCTCTTATTAATTTATTATTCTTCTCTTCTCGTCTCTTCTCTTGTGAGAGGGGGTGAGGGTGAAGGGGTTTAGGGTCAGCAAAGGACCCGTTTCTCTTTTGTTCTATAAAAGGAATAATTAAATAAAAATTTTCAATAAGCCCTAAAGGATAGGGGGGGGGGGGGGAGTAAATGCTAATTCGATATCTTTGGCTTGTTTTCTCTTATCGATTAATATTTTATACAGAAAATATTGCAAAAAATCTGGTCGCACAGCACGCAACTTTCTCTTAGCTTCTGTAATCGAAATTTGTGTTCTGTGCTTGTCCCACCAGATTTTTCGTGTCGACATATATTTAGTTTCCGCCGATATATTAGAATTCAAGATGTAAAATTTATAAGTATCGGAAAATATTTATATTTTGTTACCATGGCAACCATTTCTCCTTCCTACCTTTCCTATGAAGTACAAGAGTAAAGTAGTCTTCAGAAGATTTTAATGCCAAAATGAGAATATACAATAAATTGATGTTTTTGGCTGTGGATTTATTCAGTTTCGCAGGGGTTCGCTTGGATAAATAAAAAACTTTTTATTTAATTTTTATTTGCCGGTCGCCTCACGACCTATCAGGCAAACATTGTTAATACGATCTTCATTCAATCATTTATTTCGTTGGGAGGTCTCTTTCCTCAAAATGAGGAAGAGAGGAAGAGACCTCCGAGCAGCAAGTAAATGATAACATTTTGTATTATATCAAAGTTAAAAAGGGAAATTGTGTTTAATTGCAATGAATAATAAGATACCTAAGATCGTGTATAATTAACAATATTTGCCCTGATGAAGGTCGATTGGCGACCGAAACGTCGGCAAAAAAAATTAAAGATTTTTTTATTTAATCTCCTGGCTGCAAAGTCCCTGCGAATCCTGAATGAGAATAACTTTTAAAAAACATCTAAAAAATAATTGATTTTTGGAATTTTAATCAAAATCGTTAGAGCTATTAAAATTTTGCGAAAATCGAAAACACTAAAAAAAGTACATTAGTAAAGTACTAGTAGTTTCTCTTCAGTTATTTTTCGATATTTTCTTTCATTCCGTTTATTTTTCGATATTTTATTTTTGCCCGTTTAGCTTTTGATATTCTCTTTTGCCTGTGCATTTTATTGTTGGTTATCTACTCTCTACTCGGTTATTTTTCGATGTATTCGATTGTTTTTGATGTTTTACTACTTGGTAATATTTTGTTAGCCCCCGCCCTTAGAGGAGTCATCCATCATTATAAACCATCATATAATTATCCAAAAATTGTAAAATGTATTAGCCTATGGCACCCGGCTAAGGCAAAAATAAATAAAAAAAAAAAAAAGTTCTAGTACTCTTTGGGCGATTTTGATTAAAAGCTTATTTTCACGTCCCATGAGGGTGCCTAACTTAAATATAAAATTTCAACCTCCTGGCTCTTTCCGTTCTTGAAATATTTTGTTCCCAGACACATTATGTCGCGAAAATAACTTTTTTAGATCAGAGGACCTCAAAACGTGTATATCCATCTCGACAACGAATATTTGACATAACAATAAATCCATTATGATATCATGTATTGCTCCATTTCTGCAGTTCTTAGGTTCCGTCTCTATATATATAGGTAAGAGAAAGTACAAATGGGCTGTAAACAAAATATTTCAAGAACAAAAAGAGTTATGAAATTGATATTTTATGTTAAAGTTAGGCACCCCCCCCCTCGTGACGAGACACGAAGCTTTTGAACCAAATCGGCCAAAGAGTAGGGGAGAGTGGGGTAAAACCGGGACCCTAAGGTTTGAAGGCTTCTAGAAATCACAGTTTTTAGCATAAAGGAACGAAATTTTGCAAAAGTATGCACTACTTATCTATTAATGCAATCACAATTTTAAAAAGATAAGTTTTTATTCTCTGGCTGCATTAATAGATAAGTAGTGCATAATTTTGCAAAATTTCGTTCCTTATGCTAAAAACTGTGATTTCTAGAAGCCTTCAAACCTTAGGGTCCCGGTTTTACCCCACTCTCTCCTATATAATGAAATCCAATACTTATCTCTTAAATGACAATTTTAACGTATTTGACAATATTTGAATATAATATATAATATAGAAATCACATGATCAATTCATCGATTGACTACCCTGCTCTCTAGCGGATAAAAGTGTCAAAATCTCACTGGGGTGGCAATCGTGACGTCACACAATTTCAAATTCTCCCATTGGAGTGCACCCCCCCCTGGTCTTTATGCGAAGAAGCTGGCGGCAAAGTCAATTTAATTTGATAAATCTTTTCCCATGTTTATATTTATAGGTAATTCTAATATATCGGCGGAAACTAAATATATCTCAACACAAAAAAATCTGGTGTGACAAGCACAAAACACAACTTTCTTTTTCATTCGCGGTGCAGGATCGAACTATTCCAAGAATGTGCAAAGATGTCAATAAATGAACCGAGCAGGAAAAGTTCTTCAACTTAGTCGGCCGTCCTTGTTTTGCTTGCCATATTTATCACCTCTTGATAATAGCAACCTGCTAAAATCTTTTTTTATCGTCATTCATCCTGTTTTGAGGTTTAGAGCAATGATATGATTGTCATCACCAAATAGCATTTATTAATTTCATTTTTTATCCTCAAATTCTTTGCCATTATCATTACCCTTTAACGTCTTTTGTATCACGGCACGGTGGCCCATTTTTTGGTGAGGGTGGAGGAGAGATTAAATTTTTATTTTAAATATCCAGAAGAAAATTCTCCAACCGAGCGCCACCTTTGCCCACCCACTATTCAAAAAATCTGGTGTGACTGTCGCACACACACAACTTTCTCCTACACTGAAAAAAATTTTGTAATTTTACAAATGTTTAAGAAGCATATTTCCTATACAAAAACATACTAAATTTAGTAAGTCTTTGCAAAAACCATTTACAAATGTATTGTAATTTTCGAAAGTCGTTTGAAAATTAGAGTGTAAAATGTGTGGGAATTTTAGAATTCCTAAACTACTTTCGAGAAAAAATACAATTTTTAACGAAAAATACTATACAATGTTTGTAAAATTACAGTACATACTCTATTTTGACGTGACAACGTCTTACAAATCATGTGTCTATAGTGGCAGGTTAGAGGGGCATGCACGAAAAAGTTTATCGGCTTGAATAACTCCTCTGTCTTAAGAGGTATTATGGGGAATATACGGTTAGAAAGAATGAGTTTTCAGCTAAAGATTTCACCATTCATTTTTTTCCTACCATTTTATTTTACCGCGCTGCGGTAAATTCTAATTTGAAAGTTTAAACCCCTGTAGATTCCGAACGGCTAATCAGATCAGACTAAATGGGATGTCATTTGGTGCAGAAAGATAACCTCTAATAGAATACATAAAAAAATCCCGAGTAATTAACTCCAAAATTAAATTGTATTTTCTGTGCTTGTCCCACCAGATTTTTTGTGTCGACATATATTTAGTTTTCGCCGTTATATTAGAATTCAAGATGTACAATTTATGAACATGGGAAAATACATAAATTTTGTATAATTAAATATTTATTAATTCATATACCCGAAAAAGGTAAGGGTGTGCCGCCGGGAGTTGAATCACGGATCCTCCAATTTGTACTCGGAGTGCCCTTACTCCCTAAAGTTATCGGGTGGGGACTTAATTGTGGCGTTCACTGTACAAGAGTAAAGCGGTCTTCAGAATATTTCACACCCTTACTTTTTTGGAGTATATGAATTAATAAATATTTAATTATATAAATTTCCGTTTCGCCGCTCACATATATAATATCTTTTTTTTTTATTAAAAATATCCACACTTTTTTCTCATTCACACTCACACACACATTCCCACAGTCTTTTCGGCAACTCAGGGCATATAAGACTTTTACGATATCCCTTAATGATTAATATACATATTAGGGGTCCAGGCATTCTTATTTAAGCCATTTGGTATCCAAATGGCTTAAATAAAATCATCGGACTGCCTGGGGGTCCGAACCCGCGACTTTTGGTATACGAGGTTAGCACGCTAACCCCTACACCAAGCCCCGAGGGCATATATAATAAATATCTTAAGTATTATATATAATTTCTTATTTATTACTTATATTTTGTTACCATGGCAACCATTTCTCCTATCTTTTCTATGAAGTACAGTGAACGACACAATTAAGTCCCCACCTGATAGCTTTGGCCTTAAGTATATGGTGTATAGTGAAATAATTTTAATCACCGAAAAGATAAAATCTAGTACAGATGATTCTATTTTAATTTTTCAAATTTAGAATTATCGTATTTCACCATTAAAGGCTAAAGATATCGGGTGGGGACTTAATTGTAGCGCTCACTATACTCTCTTACCTTCGGTAATCGAAAGTTGTGTACTGTGCTTGTCACACCAGATTTTTGTGTCGACATATATTTAGTTCCCGACAGTACGGAACATATGAATTCAGATGTCAAATTTATAAGTATGGGGAAATATTTATATTTTGTTACCATGGCAACCATTTCTCCTATCTTCCCTATGAAATACAAGAGTAAAGTGGTCTTCAGAAGATTTCAATGACAAAATGAGAATATATATTTTAAAGAGCATCTAAAAAATAATTGATTTTTGAATTATATAAAAAAATCGTTGGAGTGAATTTTGAGAAAATCGAAAAAAACTGAAAAAGTACATCAGTAAAGTGCTAGTACTCTTGGGTCGATTTTGATTAAAAGCTTATTTTCACGCCCTAGGACGTTGCCTTACTTAAATATAAAATTTCAACCTCTTAGCTCAATTTCTTCATGCTTAAAATTGAACACAGACAGACAGACAATGTCGCGAAAACCACTTTTTTGGATTCAGGGGACCTCAAAACGTGTATATCCGTCAAAATCTCGACATTAAATTTTAAACATGATCGCAATACTTTCTCTCTATATATTAACATACAGTATATAGGTAAAAGAAAGTAAAAGAGAAAGTCGTTGCTTTTTTCAATGTTGGGATCGACAGTTTAGATCCAAAAATAGACAAATACCGATTTTTTGGATAAAAAATTAAACTGCCAATTAGTTATTAATTGCGTGGCCCCGCCCCTTTGGGAAATTCTCTGTCAAGATGGCGTCCTTTGCCCTCTCGGCTATAAAACTGCTTTAATGCCACCCCAACCACCCTCCTAGCTGAACTTTAATTCCTGTTCATTATTAAAAGCTCCTATTAGGCACTAAACAACTATTTTTACTTTCTCTTACCTATAAACAGTATAGAGAGAGCAATTATCGGTTTCAACTCAAAAATCCATTGTTAATGGAAATACACGTTTTGAGGTCCCCTAAGTCCAAAAAGAACGAAAAGAGCTACGAGGTTGAAATTTTATATTTAAGTTAGTCACCCTCCCGGACAGTTAAAATAAGCTTTTGAACAAAATCGGTCAAAGAGTATACGCAGTTTACTGATGTAATTTTTGAGTTTTTTTTTTTCGATTTTCTCAAAATTCGCTAAAACGATTTTGATTAAAATTCATAATTCAACTATTTATTAGATGCTCTTTAAAAAATATATTAATAAGTTTTTTCCTATAACGTATTTGAAGTACACTTTACTGATGTACAATCAAGGGCGGATACAGGAGGGGGTAAAGGGGGTAATTACCCCCCCCCCCCTCCGAGATTTGAGAAAAATATTTTTTGGGGAAAAAATTGTATTTTTAATTTAAAATTTTAAAAACTAATACCTACAAATTTGATTTGTATATATATATTCTGGTAAACACCTACAGAATGCACCTATAAATTACCGATAATAACAAAAAATTAAGTGCTGTGCGATCAGTCACACCATATTACCCCCCCCCCGAGAAACTCCTCTGGATCTGCCATTGTGTATAATAGAATTTCAGATTTTTACTTTCTCTTATTTCCAATGTATTTCGTAGCTAAGCGCCTCCTATGAAACGCATTTCATTATGGTGCTATGGGAAAAAAATCTGATGTGGCAGCACAGAAAATTACCGAAGTTGTGTGCTGTGCGTTAATCACACCCGATTTTTTTAAATGTAATTAATACATACTGTAAGAACGTATCACTTTGACAAATGGACATTTGGTGCTCTCTAAAAACGAATTATTAAAAAACTACTAATTCATAGTGAATAGTCACTTTTTTAAGATGTGCAAAGTAGACCACCCGTAAATAGTGGATATCCACTTTTTCAATTAGTAAAAATTATTTATATGAAAAATTCACTAATTGAAAAATTGAATTTTTAAAAAAATAATGACCAAAAAAAAGAAACGTTTAAGATATATGAAATAAGATGTGATGACACCGGGACCTCACTTGTGTTTACTGACTCGAGTTCTAGCCGAAACCACTTGAACTTGACTTACTCTTACTTCTCTGTTATTTGGTATATAAGTATGTCGCTGATGTTAACAATGCTTTTTACTTGAATGTTACTATATTCCTTCCCAGCAATTTATTTCTAAATAAACTTAATAAAACTAATTATCGTTATATCAAGAAATATATTTACTAAATTTTAAGTAAAAATATTTCTTAATTGACTATTTAAAAAATAATATTTTATTAATTTAAAAAAATTTGGAATCTATTTGTTTTGACTTAACATATATTTCCTGCAATTTTTAACAAAAAATACAAGTTATCTCAATATTATTATTTATTTGTATTATTATTACTTAAATAAAGCCTTATATTGCCAAAAATGTCTTTATTAAGGAACCGATCAAACAGCTGGTCGGCCATGTTGGCTTCTCAGACAGCGGGAATTGAATGAACTACTTTTTGAATTAGTAAAAAATAACTAATCTAAAAGTAACCAATAAATTTACTAAATATATTAGTAGATTCTACTCAAAATGACTAAATTTGATGTAATTTTCTTACCTACTGTTTGAATTAGTAAATATTCTACTAATTCGTTTTAAGAGAGTGGCGCTTTACAAGTTCTTGTTATTAATATTTTTTAAAAGAAAAGAAAAAAAAATGAAGATTGTACGAGTGGGCCATTCATTTCGATTGATATATCGTATTAAAGAACTAACGAACGGACAGGACAGGCTGCTTGCTGCTTATTGGTCCTTTGCAGAGAGAAAAATAAAAAAGTAAAAATGATCCGTCTCTTTGTTTTTCACTCGCCATTTTTCATTCTAAATTAAAGAACGTTGTCAACAAACCAATCGACAACTAAAAATCTTTATAAGTATTGTAAATTTCATTGAATGGATTCAGAAAATATCAATCTTAAATGGTAAATAGAAAAAAATGAGGTACTCGCCGGAATCGAACCCACATTCTCTTCCGTGTGTGTTCTACTGGTATTAACTAACCACCTCAGATTTACTGGTGAATTTTAATTGACTAGCCGCGCCGCCCCCTGGATTCCCCCTCGCTTTTTTTTTTTTATTTGTTTAAGGTCTTTTTCGGCATCTAAGGCCATTTAGACCCAATCCTTATTTATTTCAAATGAATTAAATTTTTCTCGCTTGGGATCGCCTTTTCTTACACTGTAAAAAAAACTTCCAAAAAACTTCCTATACAAGTATAGGAACTCTGTTTCATAAACTGTTTATGAATTTATATGAGAAAGTTCAATTTGCTGCCAACCTAACAAATTTCTTGTATATTTTAAAATTAATTATTTTGATGAAATTGTTAATTTGAATTTGAATTTTTATAGCTATTTAGTTGAGTTACTTTAAAAAAATTATTTAATTAGTATGACTTCATAAATATTTAAATAGTTTAGAGCGCGAATTTCAAACCAGAATTTAATAAATTTAGATTTGTGAAATAAATTTTAAAAGAATAATTTCACGTTTCCTTAAAATAATTATAAAATAATATTAATAAAAATTCCTTGAGGTAGTCGAGTTATTTGAGAACGTTTAGACCAGTGATTCTCAACTTGTCGCGGTACACTTTTAACGATTTCAAAATTTGGCGGCACACAAAGAAAAAGATAAGTTTAAAAGTTGGCAATTTGTTCATAAACTTTTTATATTAATTTTATTTAATATCCTTGGTCTATTAAAAATTAAACCACGAAAGTATATGGAAAATGATTGAAAATTCATATTTTTTTTTACAGTGTAATTATGAAAATAAAATTATCATTAGTCTACTATATTCCAATCCAGTGCCTACTTGAGGATTTGTTTACATTCATAGAATACACAAATGAAAAGAATACATAAATATTTCTCTATACATTTCCTATGGGAGAAATCGTAACTTTAAGAATTAATAACTCAAAAAGTTTTAGGAATTTCGGGATTAAAATAATTTTCCTGTAATCCTTAGAAGGTCCTCTTTATGCATATAAAATTTCATTTCAAAATCCAACGGGAAGTTTCACAAATAGAGCGTGACAGACGGACATTAGCGAATTATATATATACTAGCAGCGCCGCCGCCTGCGGCGGACCCTAGCCTTTTCTTAATTATGAAAAGAAAATTATTATAGCTACGTATTCCAATCCAGTGCCAGCTTGAGGATTTGTTTACATTCAAAGAATACACAACTGCAAAGAATATTTAAATTTTCCTGGGAGAAATCGTAATTTTAGGAATTAATAACTCAAAAAGTTATCGGAATTTCAGGACCTGAGTATTTTTCCCACCATAACGTCCTCTATAAGACTGCAAAATTTCGTTTCGAAATTCCAACGGGAAGTTGGTCAAACAGAACGTGACAGACGGACAGACGGACACTCCGCTATTATATATATATATATATAGATAGATTTACGAGTTTCAAAGTACATAAATAGAATAAAAATCTGCTGTTTCTGATCGCACAACAATCAACTTTCTCTCTACCTTAGGCTGTGTTCTGTGCTTGTCACACCAGATTTTTTGTGTCGTACAAGAGTAAAGTGGTCTTCAGAAGATTTCAAGAGCAAAATGAGAATATACATTTTAAAGAGCATCTAAAAAATAATTGATTTTTGAATTTTAATCAAAATCTTAGAAGTGAATTTTGAGAAAATCGCAAAAAACTTAAAAAATACATCAGTAAAGAAGTATTAGTACTCTTTGGCCGATTTTTTTTTTTTCAAAAGCTTCGTGTCACGTGCCAGGGGAGTAGAGTGTCTAACTTAAATATAAAATTTCAACCTCCTAGCTCTTTTCGTTCTTGCTTTATTTTGGAAACAGACAGCTATATACTATCAGTAGGCTTTAAGGCGTGTATTTCCATCAAAATCTCAACATCGGATACGAATACATTACTTGAATTTGATTGTTCATAATTCGATAACTTTTCAGAAATTTTTTTTGAGGCATCCCCATTTGGGGATTCTCTATAATAGGGCAAAATTTAAACGGCAAATCGACATGCATCCAAAGACAATAAAAACGTTGTCCAGATCGAACCGGTTTAGGGTTTTTTTTTTTTTTTTTCTCGAAAGGGGGAGAAAATAAATAAGAGAGAGGGTTTAGTCACACACAATTCAATAGAACGTAGTCAGCCAGGCGTGACAGGTCATGCATTGCGTTCGTTTCCTTGACGATTTTAATCCAAACACAAACCCCCCCCCCCCCCTAAAAAATAACACACCCTATCCCTATCGATTTTATAAACCCCCCCCCCCCCCCCCATTCATTCATTCATTAAATAATAAATAAATATTATTATTGGATGGATTAAGAAAGGGAAAATCTAAAATTTTTTTTTGTTTTAAGCCTGGATCAATATTTGTGGATACCTACGTAGTACGTGTTCGTCGGCGTCATTTAATATTAAGAGATGCCAACTGAACAAAAAAAAAAAATATATAGGCCTAGCTATTCTTTTTCTTTTCTGTTTTATAAACTCTACTCTTCTTATTTATATAATAGAATAAAGGGAGAGAACACCCTGCATGTGCTCTATTATTCAAAAGAGCTTCTTGATGCTCTCTATTAAATAAACAACTCGATATTATTAATCAAAATATAATAATACAAAAAAGAATGCTTTTATTTAAATTGAACTAAAAAGAGAGAAATAATTTCATTTTTTTTTTGTTACTACTACTTGAATACTAGCCGCTCCGCCCCACTAGACTCCCCTTTAGCTGGCTCGGGCCCGCCTGCTGCGGACCCCCCTTAATCAAGTGCCGCAATTTTTCAGTCAACTCGTTTCAAGCAATAAAAATAAATATCTTGCTTATTAAAAGATTCCATTCTCTAATCCCTTAAAAGAAGCTATATATATAATAGCGGAGTGTCCGTTTGTCTGTCTTGATCCAATTCGAGCCCCATCGCCGATCTCTCTGAGGAAAAATAAATAAAAAATCTAATTATATAACAATTTTTATTATTTTTCATTTGAGAGATATAATTATTAAAATTAATTGGCTTTAATTTCTCATAAGGCAAGACAAAACTCAATGCTTTCCAATGGGCAAATTCTACATTTTTTGCGCTTCCCCTTTTAAGAATTTAGAGACCCGAGTATTCTTCCTCGTCCTCTATAAAAGTAGATATGGGTCATTCTATGCCAAATCGACAAATTTTTTTCCTGACCCCCGCGGATTTCGCTGAATATTTCCTATCTTTTTCTACCCCTTAAAAGTAATTTTTGAGAATTTTTTCAAATAACTATAACTTATTTTAAAATTGATATTTCGGAACCCCGCAAGGCTTTAAAAGTTTTGTTTTTTAAAGTAGTTTTCAGAAAAACATACAAAAATTATTTTAGAAGCCCGGATATATGAAATATTTCAGTTTTTTTGAAAAAAAACATAATTTTAGTCCGACCATTTTTTTTTTTTTTAATTTTTTTTAACTCAAAAAAAAACTTCAACTAATTCTACAATTAACCCCGCTAATTTCAAGAAGTTTTTTTTCAGTCTCGAACTTTACTGAAAAAAAAAAAAAAAAAACAATTTTTAGTAACATGATGACTTAAAATTTTCGAATAAAATATCATTTTTCAACTTCTAAAATTTCACGAGAAAGCTGAAAAAATTTCATAAAAAAGTTACGTAAAATAAACCGAATTTCAAGAAAAAATTTTTTTATAACCAAAAAAAAAAATTAGAAGCGATCGTCGGCACTTCTTGAAATTAGGGGGGATAATTGTAGAATTAGTTGAAGTTTTTTTTTTGAGTTAAAAAAAAAAAAATGGTCGGATTAAAATTATGGTTTTTCCAAAAAAACTGAAATATTTCATACATCCGGGCTTCTAAAATAATTTTTGTATTTTTTTCTGAAAACTACTTTAACCCTAGAACGCACAAGCTTTTTGGAAACGCAAAGTCACAAGGAGGGCCTCTCAGGCCCACTATATGTTTAATAGGTTTTTCAACACATTTTTGAATAATTATATTAATTTTTGTTCATTAATTTATTTTAAAATTTATAAAAATATATAACTAATCAATATTTTATTCATAATTTTAAGGTTTTTATTTTAAAAACATCTTTTACATATAATTTTTTTAGTACAATGACCACTTCAAATATTTCTTTTACAGCAGACTTGTTATTTTTGTTTTCTGTTTATTTTAGTTGGACACAAATAACATCTTCTTCTTGTAGGTTTTTTAAGATCAAAATTTTATTTTGACATTGAGGGGTACTTCCTCAATTACCCTTCTAATTGATTTCTGTAGTCCTTGTATCGATCTTATTTTTATGTGATCGCAAATTAATTCCTCGCTCAATTCAACAAAAAATTTTCTTCGGAGGTTTTTTTTGGAAATTAACATGAGATTTGTGTTTTAAATTAAAATAAATGATCATTGATGCAATTGCACATACCGTAATAAAGTTTTCAAAAACGGCCAACAGGCAATGATTTGTTTTTCTTTTGCAGCTAGGCTATACTACCGTATGAGTGTTTGTCATTTTATCCAAAATATCTACTGCTCCTTTCGATTGATTATAATAAATAATAATTTCTGGTTTTTGGGCATGTTCATAAACAATACCAATATTGTCTGAATGATATATACTCGACAAGAGTAAAATATACTTCCTTTTTTAGGCACATAAGAGACAAGCGCAAATTTGAGAGTACATCGTAAAAGTGTTTTTTTTTTCTAATAGGTAAAAATTCAGCTGGAATACATTTTTGATCTTTTCTAAAGTATCTTTTCCAATAAAAAATGGAGTATTGAAACAGAAATTATGAGTCAGGTGAAAATTTCCGTAAAGAATATAAATATTTTTTTTTTTTTTGATCAATATCTTCATTGCTTGAATTTTCATTATTTTCTTCAGTAATGTAATCCTCTATACTGTATTTTATTTTATTTATTTTTTTTTTTAAGAATACTGTCTTTATCTTCGATAACATTTCAATCTCCTAGCTCTTTTCATTCTTTAGATATTTTGTTCACAAACAGACCATGTTGCAAAAACAACTTTTTGAACTCAGGGGACCTCAAAACGTGTATATCCATCAAAATCTCGACATTGAATTGTTGACATGAATACAATACTTTCTATATAATTACATATACAGTTAAGAGAAAGTAAAAGCATTCTTGAATGTTATCAGAAGATATAATCTCAAAATATAGAGAAGCTTTGAGATCCGAAAGTCGAGATGAAACTGACAGTTTTCTTGATTTTTTTCAAAATTAATAAAGAATTTGACAATATTTATTTTATTATGTAAAAAGAACATGACAATTTTAAATATTTAAATACATAATACATAATAGGTTGTCATTCAAAGTGTTTTAAATACCCAGAAACCACAAGGGCCTGGGAGGCCCTCCTTGTGACTTTGTGTTTGTAAAGTGGTTCGAAGAAAAATAAGGCATAAAAAAATTTTTTTTTTGAAAAACCCTTTAAAAAATACCTTTATTATGAATAAATGGAGGAATACTAAAAACTTGAAATTTATAAGAAGCTTTTTCAGAGAGTTATTGAGAAAAACGGAGTGACCGGGCCTGAAAGGCCCTGGTTTTGCGTTCTAGGGTTAAAAAAAATTTTTATAGCCTTGCGGGGTTCCGAAATATCAATTTTAAAATAAGTTATAGTTATTTGAAAAAATTCTCAAAAATGCTTTTTAAGTGGTAGAAAAAATCCGGAAATCCGCAGGGATCAGGAAAAAAATTTGTCGCTTTGGCATGGAATCAATGACCCATATACAAATTGTGTTCCAATGAAAAATGAAAGCCTATTGAGAGACATTTATTTCTATATTGTTTGTTTTTGTTTTGTTTCATATATTTACGAGGTTTCATATTTATATCTTTGGGGCGTCTACGTAATGTTGAAGGACTAACGACTTGCATTACCTGTTGATGGTGACATTGAGGGAATGAATAATTAGAGCTTATGAGAATTTATTTTCTTTTAACGTTGAAAAGCAACAGGGAGAGGGGAGGAGAGAGCCATTCATTTTGAGTCCATGTCCGTTCGTCCGTCTGTCTGTTAATTGAAAGATTATTTATTAGTAGTAGGCTACTTTGTAGAGTGCTTCACATTGTTTCTATTTTTCTATTCTAGAATTATACCTGTAGGTGTGATGTTGAAATCTTTGTTGACTTGTGTTATTTTTACTTTCTATACTTACCTATATGTTTATTTATTGATAATTTGTTAATACTGTAGCAGTTGCATTCATGTCTGTCCAGATTTTGATGGAAATAGAATTTTTTTTTTACATTTCTATTCTCATTTTGAATTTAACACAACTAATATTCAGACACGTACAGAAATACCATTTTGGCTGTGACATTGCAACGTTGTTGCATTAAAGAAGCGATATATATATATATATATCCATATATATATATATATACATTCTACATCTTCATTTTTCTCGTCAAATACAAAATGGTTGATGTGTTTCGATTGTTGATTTTGTTGGCTAATTATAATTTTATTTTTAACCAAAAATTTATTTAATTTAAACTTAATTTTCTTAATTTTATTTAGGCTATTTATTTTTAAAATTATTTTTTGGCGGGGGGAAGGGGGGTATGAATATAATTTTTTGTAATGGACTCGGCTGTTTGTCATTAAATAAAAAATGAATCTTCGGGGAGGTTTTTATGGTTAATTTAAAACAAATTCAAACTACCATAAAGTTGTAGAGCCGTAGAGATTATTTTTATCTCTTCTAGGGAGGGGAAGATTTGGGTCATACCTCCTCCCCCTTCTCCCCCTCCCCTATTTTTGCTTCGCTTGACCTTCTAAAATTTTTCTTGATCATAAATAACATTCCAAATGTATTATTGACATGTTAACTTCAAAATACACATCGATAATTTATTCTTCTCTATTTAAAATGCATACAGCATTAAACAAAGCCAGCAAAGAAGAAGAAATTTTTTTTTCTGTCACCTGACCTATCAAATGACTCCGTATTTTTGCTAATTAACGAATTTTTCTGCTGGCCACATCAAAGTTTCCTCTCTCTCTGGGCATTATGTCATTCAAGAAGAATATTCTATTCAAGTGCGGTGGTTTAAAAGAAGGCTTTGTTAGTTGAGAAAAAAGAACTTCCTCTTCTACACCCCCTCCCCTTGGGACAAACGAGTCTCGCTTTTCTTACTCTCTGCCCTTGAGATTAGCAGAAGCAAAAATTTTCATAATATATTTTTCTAGACAAACTATTGAATGAAATAACACAAAAAACACAAACAAATTGTAAGTTAATCTACAGTATTTTTTTTTTTTATTTAAAATAATTAAATTTACTTACTATTTGTTTGTCGTTTTTCTGCCATTTCAATTCAATCAACTTTTAAATCTATTTATATTTAATATATCTATTTATATTTAAAATATTTAATATAATATAAAATAATCTTAATAATGGTTTATTTAATTAATAAACAAATTTATTAATAATTTAATTTAGCCTAATATTTTAATTTAATTTAATATATTAATAAATTTAACAGTTAAAATATATTTAATATATTTATTTAAAATCATAGTGAATTTTGACAAATATATTTTGAAAATACGAGGTTATGTTCAAAACCTTTATCTGTCAATTATAACATTATGCAGCCTTCTATTAATATCTTGAAGCAAATACCAATTTATAGCGATTAAAAACAGTTTAAACTTTTAGACACCGCCTTTATTTTTGCTATTATCGCAGCTCCAACGTAAACACCACTAGCGAGCTGTTTGACGCTCTGCTCTTTTCGACGCTCTTATCGTTTATCGCAGCTCCATCAGAATCGCATCCTAAGACGTCGATTATCAATAGGGTTTTCCACTAGGAGGTGTTATTTTGATATTCAAAGAAAAATGGTATTTTCTTGATGATGATCGGATGTTTATTTCAATGTAAAGAGGAAGGTATGCCATTAATAATGGAAAACAATATCAGCCCACCACCGCTACGCTTACAGGTATCCTTTCATGAAATTTCCCATCACCAAATCGCAAAGTGGCTGCTGTATGCCCTCAATAGCTTCACGAATTCCATCTTTGAGGTCTTGAATCGACGCTGGGCTGTTGGCGTAGACCTTATTCTTTCACGTGGCCCCAAAGGAAGAAGTCGAAAGGTGTTAAATCACAAGTTCTCGGTGCCCAATTGTGATCACCTCTTCGAGAGATACCCGGAAACTTTTCCGTAAAAGATCGATGGTTCCCTTGCTTGTGTGGCACGTAGCGCCGTTTGAAAGTAAACGTTGTCCAGATCAATACCATCCAATTCCGGCCATAAAAAATCATTAATCATCTCTCGATCCATTCACCGTAACTGTTGCTCCAGCCTCATTTTCGAAAAAGTAAGGTCCAATGACCCCGCCGGGCCATAAACCGCCCCAAACAGTTTCACGTTGAGGATGGAGAGGCTTTTCAACAATAAATCTTGGGTTTTCCTAGCTCCAGATACGACAATTTGGCTTGCTGACGTAGCTACCGAGATGGAAATGGGCCTCATCAGTCCAGATGGTTTTTCGATGAAATTCCTGATCATTTTCATGCATTTCAAGGACCCAATCAGTAAAGACACGACGTTGTTGATGATCGGCCGGCTTGAGTTCTTGTGTTAACTGAACTTTATAAGCCTTAAGACCCAAGTCTTTATGCAAAATACGGTGTAATGACGTTTGTGGAATGCCCAAAAAATTACAGCTTCAAAATTTTGGAGTTAAGGCTTTCACAGTTGTTATCATTAGTAAAAGAAGTTGGTTTTCGATTTAAATATGGTTTATTTGTAAAAATTACAACGTTTCGGCCACTCATTCTGTGGCCTTCTTCAGGTACAATTCAGCTAAGATTACAAAGGTTGTTACATCTGTGACAATCTCAATTGAACTGGTTGAGAAAACAAGATGGCTGCCGCTTCTCAACCTGCACGCCAACTACACATGAGCGATCGCAGCGCCCCTACATACTATTTGACACTAAATTCAAATGTTGTCTTTTTTTTAAATATATTAGTATACACTCTTTAAACTGTACAAATTATTATTGACAAATTGTTTACGTGTATTGCACGTATTGCATACGTGTGTATGTGTTTATATGTATGTATGTGTGTGAGTAAGTAAATATGTGGGTGGGTATATGTAAACAATTTGTCAATAATAATTTGTACAGTTTAGAGAGTGTATACTAATATATTTAAAAAAGACAACATTTGAATTTCGTGTCAAATTGTATGTAGGGGCGCTGCGATCGCTCATGTGTAGATGGCGTGCAAGTCGAGAAGCGGCAGCCATCTTGTTTTCTCAACCAGTTCAATTGAGATTGTCACAGCAGTGGCGTAACCAGGGGGGGGCGAGGGGGGGCTCGAGCCCCCCCCCCGCCCCAGGCGCATCGAGCCCTTGGCGCCCCCCGGAACCGGCATAGGCGCCCTACGGCCTCTAAAATATAGCCCAGCGTATGTGATTTTATCATATTCTTTTCATCGATTGTCTTAAAAAATTGATTGTTTTCTTTTAAAATTATATTACAACTTGAATTCTACTATTTTAAATGAATTTAATTCCAAAAATAATAAATAACGTATATAGAGGCTTTATAATTAAAATTTTTTTTATTTTGCAATATATAAGCCTTAATTTGATGTTTTATGGCTGTGGAGATTTACTCAGGATTCGTATAAGCCTTAATATTTAATTTTTTGAAATTCAAAATTTTTTTAAGCATGAAGGAATTGAGCTATGAGACTGAAATGTTATATTTAAGTTAAACACCCCCCGGGACCGTGAAAATAAGCTTTTAATCAAAATCGGCCAAAAAGTAGGCCTACTAGTATTTTACTGATGTAGTTTTTCAGTTTTTTTTGGATTTTCTCAAAATGAAAGGGCTTTTACCATTCTTCAGGCCCGCCCGACCCCCCTTCCCGCCCGAGATTTAGTGAATGAATGAACGAATGTCTAGCAATTTTTAAATAAAATTTCATTTGCATGCACGTCGAAATAAAATACTCTATTTTAAAAAGTTTTTATTCTTTGATATTTTCCCGAAAACTGAATAGTTTTTGACATAATCACAGAAGAAAACGACATTTTTCGTAAAAGCAAAGAAAATTCAAAACAAAATCATACAGGTGTCATTAAAAAACATGTAAATATAAACAAATTTGCTGAGAAAATTACAGGATGCAAGAAATTTGCCCGCCGAAGGCGAGCGAAGGGGGAGTCCAGGGGGCGGAGCCCCCTGGAAAATCGGCGCCCTAGTTGAGCTTCGCCCCCTCCGCCCTCAAAGGCTGGTTACGCCGCTGTGTCACAGATGTAACAACCTTTGTAATCTTAGCTGAATTGTACCTGAAGAAGGCCACAGAATGAGTGGCCGAAACGTTGTAATTTTTATAAATAAACCACAGTTAAACCGAAAATCTAATTCTTTTGCTACAGCTTCAAAAGTGACATCTCCCGAAATAGCGGGCTATTCAAAATAAAACCTCCTATTGGATTTTAAATCCTTCATAAAAGATAGGGACGTGAAAAAGGTTTTTTGAGAAACTTTTCTCTTTATGTAGCTAACTTGTAAGATATGCAAGTAATTTTGTTTCCTTCATTCATAAAATGGAATCGTTTGCTGACTACATGTTGCATAGGTTGATTAGAAAGGCGATTAATATTCTTCCACTCTGCTATTAATAATTAATCTCAGAATGAAACGTTGACGCTCTTTATCGATAAGATAGACATCTTGATTAAAATAATTCTAATCAGAGATTCAATTCCATTAAGTTGTTTGCTATCCCATGATATGACGAGTGTTTGTGTTTTCGATTCTCAAAATGACTAGAGAAGGTAAGAAAAAAAAAACACCTTATATTAAAAAAAAATTTAAATATACACAGTCCTAGAGTGTCCTTTTGTCTGTCTGTCCTTAGCCAATCCCCTACCTCTCCAAGGAAAAATTAATTAGGTCTATATAACAATTTTTTATTTCAATTAATTGGCTTTAATTTTTCATAAGGCAAGACCAAACTCAATGCTTTCCAATGGGCAAATTCTGCATTTTCAATTTTATTTGCCTTTTCCTTTTTGAGAATTTGCGGACTGGATTCTCCATAAAAACTTCTCTAACAAGGGGAGTGCATAGCCTTCATAACACCGATTTGAACGAAATATTTTTTATGTGTAGTACTTGATGAAAAACAAATTTTGTTAAAGCGAGAGGACGCATTACTCAATCGTTCGTCTAAAAAAAATTGTTAAAGATTTTGCCAGCATGTCTTAAGCTGTTGCTAACAATAACATTTACAAAAGCCGCGATGGTTAAATCGGTAGCGTTCATTCTTTGTAAACATGAAATCCCGAGTTCGAATCTCGCCCTGTGCAACTTTTTTTTTTGTGTAATTTATTTATTTTCAGAATATTTTTTAATGTTAATAAATAAATAAAAAGTTTTTTTTTTTTAAGTTGCTTTTAATTTTTAACATGTTATATATATATTAATGAAAATTCAAATGCTTTCTGTCTTATTGTTAAGTATTCATTAAATATTAAATATTATTATTGTACATTTATTTATGTGTTCAATTAATAGTAATATATTTCTCGAATAATATTAAATATTTCTTTATATTATATTTTTGACAGAAAGCATTTGAATTTTCTTTAAATATATATATAACATGTTAAAAATTAAAAGCCAATAATTAAAAAAAAACTTTTTATTTATTTATTAACATTAAAAAATATTCTGAAAATAAATAAATTACACAAAAAAAAATAGTTGCAAAGGGCGAGATTCGAACTCGGGATTTCATGTTTACAAAGAATGAACGCTACCGATCTACCCATCGCGGCTTTTGTAAATGTTATTGTTAGCAACGACTTAAGACATCCTGGCAAAATCTTTAACATTTTTTTTTTTGCCAAACGGTTGAGAAGTGCGTTCTCTCGCTTTAACAGAATTTGTTTATTACACATAAAAAAATCTTTCGTTCAAATCGGTGTTATGAAGGCTATGCACTCCCCTTGTAAGACTGGAATATTCGAACCGGAAGTTGTTCAAACGGACAGGCAGGGAGCGAAATTTTTAACAATCTGATGATGGGCGACGTTTCCGTCCAGAAACGTCGACACAGGTTTTTTTTTTTATTTCTCTTTTACGGCCTACCACGACATTTTCTCTAATCTCAAATAATGATTTCCCTTCCATTTCTGAAGATGGCCGAAATCCCGATCGAAACGTCAGTAGAGAAAGTTTATTCACTGTATATTACTTTTTTTTTTTCAACTTTATAGGTGTGAGTAAAGAAACATTCGTTTAAATTGACACTAACTCTTTTTATTTTTTTTTTTGTATAACATTCAAATCTTAATAACAAATATTTCGTTAATATGATTAAATAAAGTGGAGCGGCGAGCAGGCAGGTATTTTGTTCTATCCCCTGACTTTATGCCGCTCAAAGCACGAGGGTCACAAAGATGGAGAGATTATGGCATCCATTTCATTTCTCTGAAATTGGATTGCCTCTCCTTACGAGTTTACTCCCCCCCTCCCCTCCCCTCCTATTTATTTATTTATTTATTATTTGACTTGAAATAAATAATATAGGGCTTACGTGACGTGGGGGCTAAATAAAATCCCCTCCTAATAATCTGAGATTTACATAAATGCATTCCATCACTCTCTCTTGTATTGGATTTATATTAAAAATTTGATTTTGATGGAAATACCCGTTTTGAGGACCAAAAAGGTGGGACTATCTGTCTGTGTTCAATTTAAAGCGAGAAGGAAATGGACTACAAGGTTGAAATTTTATATTTAAGTTAGGCACGTGACACGAAGCTTTTGATTAAAATCGGCCAAAGAGTACTAGTACTTTACTGATGTACTTTTTCAGTTTTATTTTTTATTTTCTCAAAATTTGCTTCAACGATTTTGTCATTAAAGCACTTTATTAGATTAAAAGCTAATTTTTTAATATGTTATTAATCACTATCACATACGTATAAAATAAAATTTTGAAGCAGATCTGACGCAGGGTTATCGTGTAAAAAAATTGAAATTTAACATGTAGTCTATGGGAAATGTCTACGAAACGCACACACACATATCGAATTATATAGCCACCTCTGCAATAGGTAAAAAAAAAAAAAAAAAAAAAACTTATATTTTATCAATTCACTCCCGAGGAATACGTTAAACATAAAATCAAAAGTGTCTGCTGATTGCTTTTAAAGATATTTTAACAAGAAAGTCAAAAAAATTCTCCAAAATGACAGTCGCCAATATTTAAAAATAAGGAAGTCACGGGACTCAGACCAGTCTGGCAACGTTGCATAAAATAATACTCTTTTCTCGCTGTCAGTTACTTTTTTTTTTTTTTTTTTACGATATTTTTCTCGCAAATCGTCCATTGTGTTCATAGGCGCCGGAACTGGGGTGGGGGGGCAAGGGTACATTGCCCCCCTGGCATCATCTAGGAGGGGGAGGGGGGCAATATGTCTTCTTTTATTTCATTTATTTTTAAAAATGATACATTTTTACTTTTGAAAATTTTTTTTTAAATTAAAACTTCATTTTTTTCCAAAATATTTTATATAGACCCTATTGTATTTCTAATTTCTAAAAACATTTTATATTGAATTAAAAGAAGAAAATTAAAAATATTTATTTCCTTCAAATAGTAGAAATATAGCCTAAAAAATTTTTTGATAAAATCACTAGCAAATTTTTAAAGTTTTAAAATTTTAATTCTATTAAAATTGTGATTTTATTTAAAATTTTTAAAGCTTTATAGTAGATTTGTTTTTATTTTATACTATTTGAACATATTAAATTATTTTAATTTTCTAAAAAAAAAAATTTTGCCCCCTCCCCCCTGATTCAAATTCGTTCCGGCGCCCCTGATTGTGTTTAAACTGATTTGCATTAATCATTGTAATATATTAAATAAAATAAAATTTAAGGCTTTTAAGATTTAAAATAGATAGCTGATGAATGCAATGTTGCCAGTTCTATATTACGTGAAATACTGCTCAAGTCAAAAGTCATTCATTTATTATTTTTGGTAATTAAATTATTAACTTAATCCAATTATAAACTATGATAGGTCACGACTAAATTATAAGAAGGAATTTTGGCATTCAAATTTTTAATTTTATTAAAAAAAAATTTAGATTCTATTATGACTTACGAGGTACTATCCGAACAACCTTAAAATTCATAAATCAACTATTTTTTAGATGCTCTTTGAAAAGTATATCAATAAAATTTTTCGGGAAAATTATTTGAAGCACACTTTAATAATATATTTCAGATTTTTTAAATTCATTTCCGGCTCTTCCCTCCAGAGCCACTGTTAATCCCCATATGGGGATTTGCATGTTAATATCGATTCAAAAGGGGGTCCCCTTAACTTTTAAAAAATGTTTTCCAATTCTTATGAAATTTTGTATTTATATAGGATTCTCTATTGTGTATAAAATGTCCAAATATGAGATTAAAATTTTGATAAAATAACCATAGTTTATTTCAAGCAGTCAACATTTAAAATGCAAGGTGCTATGGGAAACTAAATAGTGTGACAAGCACAGAACGGTACTTGTCGTGTGCTGTGCTACCTATCACACCAGATTTTTTTATTCCTCCTTCTTGACCTGATTTCAAATAGTGTACAAACAAATATCATCTAAATAAATTCTCACCTGCCAATTATCGTATCTCGTCTCTGACCTTGACTGCAAGTAGGCAGGCAATCAAAACAATTAATTTTTCACACTCCCAGAGGATATTCACCTGATGATTTCACTTCACTAATTTCAATTAATTATATTAGTTCTCAAGCCAATGGACTTGAAGCAAAAACAGATCCCATGAACTAAAAGAATTTTGCTTTTGAACATTTATTTGATGTTAAATAACAGCGAGTTTTTTTTTTTTTTTTTTTTTTTATATCTCATCTCGAACAAATTTAATTGAATGTTCCTGAAGTAGATTACGTCTTTTATATCCACTCTACTTGAATAGATGACTTGTTTATTAAAATATAAATTTCTACGTTAGGCTTAAAGGACCGATTGCTTCACATCTAGTCAACTAGCAAATTTATCCGAACAGATCATCGATACAATAAACAAGAATACGCTTAATCTTCGAGTTAAAGAAATGAGTTTTTTTTTCATATATAATTAGCTTACCCTTTATGTTAACTGCTACAGCTAAACTCGCCGCACAGGATCTAAGGTGTGTTTTATGGTCAATTTAAAAAAAATCTCTAGGCATTTTTAAAATATTTGTTTAATTTTTTCAGGTCTAACGTGTGCAACATCGTTTTCGGATTTTCATCTTCACTTTTGTAAAAAAACAGGTCCTGAAGATGAAAATTCGAAATCGTTAGACCTGAAAAAATTAAACAAATATTTAAAAAATGCCTAGAGATTTTTTTTAAATTGACCATAAAACACACCTTAGATCCTGTGCGGCGAGTGTACCTGTAGTAGTTAACATAAAGTCAACCAAAAACCTCGTCACAGAATTAAATAAAAATTTATAATTAACTTGTGAAGTTAGCAACTTGATAAAGGGGTCATTTTGCCAAATGGCTTAAATAAGAATGCCTGGACCCCCAATAGATAGATTCATTAATTAACAGTTATCGTAAAAGTCATATATGTTCTAAGTTGCCGAAAAGAATGTGTGTGAGTGTGAGTGTGAATGAAGATAGTGTTTAAAGAAAAAAAAATATAAAATTTCAAAAAATAAAATAAAAAAGGCTTGTGTTGCTAATTTCACTCCTTATACACAACTTTGGGCCTTAACTTAATTAACTACGATCTGACCCTCGGGAGCGTTCTAACCTTCTATACCGAGGGTCGCGGGTTCGGATCCCAGGCAGTCTGAAGATTTTATTTAAGCCAAATGGCTTAAATAGAAATGCCTGAACCCACAATATATATTATAAATGGACCCTGTTACGCATTAGTGTATCAAGCGCCAGCTACCGAGTTTTGAGAAAATCAACATTAAAGTTTTTTGTTTACATTGATTGGATTATATATAATTTTTCTTGTCAATTGTGCAAGTAACATTAAATATAAATTTTTTTAGGACATATTTCATAATAAAATACTATTAATTATAGCATATAGCAACAATATTCCGTACTTAACTCAATTTTTAATTTTTTTGGCGCTTGACACACTAATGCATAACAGGGTCCAAATAATAACGGTTATCGTCAAAGTCTTATATGGTCTAATTTGCCGAAAAGACTGTGTGAATGTGAGTGGGGAAAAAGCGTGAGTGTTAAAGAAAAAAACAGTGACCTGCGCTTTTAGTTAATCATATGATTATCTTAACAAGCTGTGAAAAGACTCGATCGTCAGTTTATCATCTAGTTAGAATTAGAAGAGAAGCAACCGGCCCTAATGTCTGTGGCTCCAGTCACACCAGAATGTATTATTTGTCGATAAATTCAATTATTTGCATGACTGTTTGGAGAAAGCCGAGAGAGAGAGAGAAGGAACAAAGATTGCATCAAACGCTCTCAGTTGCCATTCCCTCGCAATTAGCAATGCCTTCTGCAAATATGCATTAGCGATATGATAACATTTTTTCTTAGGAATGAATTCAATCATTATTCATTAAAAAGCTCTGATTAATTAGAGAGAGATTTCCTTTGTATCTAGGCCTGTATCTGTCGATGTGAGTGTGTAGTGGCGGATAGTTGCTTCAAAGTGTGCATCTTCATCATTAAAATAATTCAAATCACAGACTCCCCCCCCCCCCTTTTGTTTTGTCCTCTGCTTCATTTAAGGTTGTTCGGATAGTACCCCGTAAGTCATAATAGAATCTAAATTTTTTTTTTAATAAAATAAAAAATTTGAATGCATAAATTCCTTATTATAATTTAGTCGTGACCTATCAGAGTTTATAATTGGATTAAGTTAATAATTTAATTACCAAAAATAATAAATGAATGACTTTTGACTTGAGCAGTATTTCACGTAATATAGAACTGGCAACATTGCATTCATCAGCTATCTATTTTAAATCTTAAAAGCCTCCAATTTTATTTTATTTAATATATTACAATGATTAATGCAAATCAGTTTAAATACAATGGACGATTTGCGAGAAAAAATCGTAAAATTGAAAAAAAAAAAATGTAACTGACATCGAGAAAAGAGTATTATTTTATGCGACGTTGCCAGACTGGTCTGAGTCTCGTGACTTCCTTATTTTTAAATATTGGCGACTGTCATTTTGGGGAATTTTTTTGACTTTCTTGTTAAAATATCTTTAAAAGCCTACGGCAGAAACTTTTGATTTTATGTTTAACGTATTCCTCGGAAGTGAATTGATAAATTGTAAGTTTTTTTTTTTGTATCTATTGCAGACGAGACTCAGACCACTCTGGCAACGTCGCATAAAATAATACCCTTTTCTCGCTGTCAGTTACTTTTTTTTTTTTTTCAATTTAACGATATTTTTTCTCGCAAATCGTCCATTGTGTTTAAACTGATTTGCATTAACCATTGTAATATATTAAATAAAATAAAATTGAAGGCTTTTAAGATTATGGATCAACAGCTGATAAATGCAAAGTATTAGTACTCTGTGGCCGATTTTGTTCAAAAGCTCCGTATTACGTGCCAGGGTGGTGCCTAATTTAAATATAAAATTTCAGCTTCATAGCTCTCTCTTCGTTCTGGAGATATTTTGTTCACCCCCCCCCCCCCCCGCCTCCCCCAAGTGGCTTGCTTAAATATAATTTAGAAGACTTTTTAATTGATTTGTCTTCATTTAGAACGATGTCTGCTTGTTGTTGGTGTCCAACCTCTTTATTATTTATTAACAACCCCAGGTAGAGGTTTGTTGGGGTTTTATTAACAATTTTTGTGACTGTTTGCATGTTTATTTGTTTGTTTTTTTACTTTTAAAAGGTTAAGAACCTCCAATCTGCATTTGAATAATTATCCCTTTTTAATAGCCAGAGCCACAAGTGGCATGGAAAGGTGTTTGTTGTTAATTATTCTATCAATTAATTCACATAATATCAATAGGGCAGCTTATAATAAAGTACTAGCTGTAAAGCCAGCTTTTGGTCTTCTCCGTCTTATTTTTTTTCCTTTCTTTGCTTTCTAGCTGGGAATTAATTTTAATTATCTAAATGAGTTTTCCTAATAATAAAACTTATCTCACCTCTGCTTAAAATTGTCTACAAAATTCTATAAAAATTCGTCAAGTAGTTTCAGAGTAAATGAAATTACAAAGGAATTCATAGAATTATTCGATAATTATAAATTATATAATTATAAATTTATTATTTATAAATTTAATTTTACCCTGGCTAGGATCCCCGAGTTCAATTCACGTCCCAAACGAAATTTTATAGAGGAGAGTCCAGAAAAATTTTCGGGCGCAAAAAAATCCAGAAAATGTAGAATTTGTCCATGGGAAAGTATTGAGTTTTGTCTTACCTTCTGCAAATGGTATCGTTTAATAAGCTAGATACGCATTTTTGTATTATTAATTGACTGGAAGAGTTGACGAAACATTGCACTTGATTAAGAAAAGGCGAAGGTCTGCCGCAGGCGGGCGGAGCGGCTAGTCTTTTCTTAATCAAACATTCATTTAAAAATAAAATTTCCAACTTTTGTTGTTATTATATTAAACGAGTGTTTTTTCAAATAAAATTTAAAATGATAAAAGTTATTTATTCTTTGTGAAATAATATTCTTAGATAAGTCACTAAACAAACAAAAAACTGAGAGAGATGGAAATTAATTAAGCAATGCCTTCTTTTCTTTGCTTAATCTATTAAATGAGAATCCATCGATTCTAACCCAAATTCACTTATCAAGGATTTGATTGAAATTTTCATTTATTTGCTAACCTCATTGATTAATAGATATCATATTTCTTTAATTTTTCGTCATTTATTATTATTATTATAATTAAATAAACATCAACAAAATAAATATTCTTTCTTTCTAAATCTAACAATAAATGACGAAACAATGCAAAACAACAATCTATTTTGTTTACATTTTGACAATAATAATTTTTAAAATGTTATCAATAATTAGAGAGAGGTTAAGAATTAATAATAAAAAAAAAAACTTTTTTTTTTACTTTCTCTACCTATGTATATATGTAATATATATAAAGTATTGGATTCATGTCAAAATTCGATGTCGAGATTTTGATGGATCTTCACGTTTTGAGGTCCCCTGAATCCAAAAAGTGGTTTTCGCGACATGGTCTGTCTGTGTGTGGGTGGGTGGGTGGGGGTGTGTGTGGGGGGGGGGTGTGTGTGTTCAATTTTAAGCATGAAGGAATTGAGCTAGAGAGGTTAAAAATTAATAATAAAGATAAAAACCCCCGGGACCGGAAAAATAAGCTTTTAATCAAAATCGGCCAAAGAGTACTAGTACTTTACTGATGTACTTTTTCAGTTTTTTTCGATTTTCTCAAAATTCGCTCTAACGATTTTGATTAAAATTCAAAAAATCAATTATTTTTTAGATGCTCTTTCAAATGTATATTCTCGTTTTGCCCTCAAAATTGTTTGAAGCACACTTTACTCTTGTGTTTCATAGGAAAGATAGGAGAAATGGTTGCCATGGTAACAAAATATAAATATTTTCCCATACTTATAAATTTTACATCTGAATTCAAATATTCCTACTGCCGGGAACTAAATCTATGTCGACACAAAAAATCTGGTGTGACAAGCACAGTACACAACTTTCGATTACCGAAGGTAAGAGAAAGTTGTGTGCTCGCAGTCACACCGATTTTTTTATTAAATTCTTTTTGCTTGAGTGGCCTATAGAACTGAACAATTGTAGATTTAGCTTACGTGAGTAAACCCAGCATGCTTTCTCTCTCTCTTTTCATATAAACTAAATCAAATATTGTTTTTGTTGATTGATTACGTTCTTATTTATATTTTCAATCAACAACAAAATAAATTTCAAAGTTTGATTTAAAATACGTACGTATATAATAAACAATGGAAGATTTTATAATAATAATCAGAATTTAGAATAGGGGATTTCATTCTTTGTGCTTGCATACACAAAGATTAAATATTTGTTTATTCTAAAAAAAGTGATGTGGTCACCACATCGCCAAAAGAGAGAGCGAGTTCTTTGTTTAGTAAATAATATTCTCTCAACTTTTTCCAAAAGTTCCACTCCAAAGGATTCTCTTAAAAATACTTGTCTGTCTAATCCATTGTTTCGGGATCGGCATTTGTGATTTGTTTGGTAGGACAGTGGCGGCGCTAGTCAGAATTTTATGAGGTACTGTTCAAAACTTGTGAAAGATTAGTAATTTCCCATCTTTTATGCTAAAAAATAAACAAATAACACTGCATCTTGCTACAATGTCCAGCGATTTCATTTCAGGGAAAAATTCCCCCTCCTTTCACATTATTAACCTAAAAAAGATGGCAGAAACTCAATTTGATCGAGATATATGAAAAAAAAAAAAAAATTCTTAAGAAGACATTAAACATTCAAAAATGTCTTATTACGTACTTACTTTTTTGGGTTTTTTCTTTTTCCGTTTTAATTTACAAAAATCTTGCGCCTCACCTATTCTGATTGAGATAAATTAAATAGAGCTGAAAAAATAATTCATTTATTTATTTTAAATAATGAAAGATAAAGGAGCCAACTTCATGATAATGAAAAAAAAAAAAAAAGAATAATTTTTACTTTTTTTTATATTAATGTGGCTTCGCTTTTCTTTATTTTTACACATATCTCGATCAAATCGGCTTAGCGCCACCTTTTTAAAGGGAAAGGAGGGATTTCCCCAGAAAAATTTGCCACTGACCTCGTCTTCTTCACTTTTGCCTAGAGGGTTTCTATTTAAAACTTTAATAATAATAAAAAAAAAAAAATAGATATTTATTCATTACGAATTGATAATAAATAGATAAAATATTTAATAAATTGTCTTGAAGGCCTTCTATATGTCATAGTTATGAAATTGCATTATAAAATGAACTAGAAAATAATATAAATAAAAATTACGGTACCGTTTTGTGACGATTTAATTCTTGAACTTAATACATTTTAATGTGATGTAATAGTATTTTGCTTAAATTTCAGGCATCTTGAAGAGATTAAAAAAGAAACAAACGCCATGCTTGTTTGGTCTTAGATATTAATTTTAATATTAAATAACCTAGACGTGTTATGATTTCATTAAATATTAACAACAATACTAATAAATAAAATTAATTATCAAATTCAATAATCAACTAGGCTAATTAGATCTAATTAGTGTTTTTATTTTTCTCGACCAATTTGATCCTCGCCATCGCCACGTACTAGAAGCGAAACTTTTACGCAAATAAGAGAGAGGAGATTTGATTTAACTGCTGTTTTTTTTGCCTATCATGTTACAAAACGTAGGCCTAATCCTTTTCTTTTGTTGTTGCAGGTGTTACCTTTATAAATGTGATCTTGGTGCTGCTGGCTGTCCTCTCATTGGGTGCCGGCAACCTGACAGGCCAGCCGACAAACAACGCCAACCGAGAGGGGCGCAAACGACAGAGCAAAGAATGCACTATTATTACAGAAAATGATATGTTGGCCGCGTATTGCGACGAATCGGGCTTCACACTTGTGCCAGTCAATTTACGTTCAAATATTGAGGTGAGTTTTTATTTTAAAATTAATTCAAATTTTTTAAAAAATCTGCTCTGACTGGTACCTTTGGTAAGAGAAAGGTGTGTTCCGTGCTTGTTACACCAGATTTTTTGTGTCGATATATAAATTTTATTTAGTTTCCAGCATTCAAAATATAAAATTTATAAACATGTGAAAATATTTATATTTTGTTACCATTTCTCCTATCTTTCCTATGAAGTACAAGAGTGTGTGAAAATTTTAATCTCATCCCACTCAACGATGGGTCATTTACAAGATTAAATTATAATTCAGGCGTAGGCTCTATCATTGACGTTTCCTTCTGCTCAGCCCAAATTTCAACCCTTTTTTCTTGGCAAATTTTAAATGATACCCTCGGATCTGATCATTTTCCAATTTTGATTGACTTTCTTCATAATTGCCCTAACAATGATTTTCCATTTTTCCCGAAATGGAAAATAAAAGAGGCGGATTGGAATCTTTACCAAAGTAAAATCAGGAAAGAAATGGAGCAAGCCCCTCTATATTCCCCCATTGAAATTAAATATAACTTTATATCGGAATTAATTATAAAAGTAGCGGAGGTAGCGATCCCACGCACCAAACCGAATTACTCTAAGCGTCCCCCTATGTGCTGGTGGTCAAAAGAGTGTGAAAGAGTTATAAGAGAAAGAAAAATTGCTCACAATTCTTATAAATTAAATCCTATATTAGAAAATTTTTTAAACCTTAGAAAAACTCAAGCTTTAGCAAAGAAAACAATTAAGCAAGCAAAAAGAGAGTCATGGGCAAATTTTTGCCAAAGTATAACTCCTAAATCTAAAAATAGTGAAATTTGGAAGAAAATTAAAAGATTAAACAAAACGTCTAATAATGGCCTAGGATTCATTTCAATTGAAGTGTTGGACGAATTTCTCAATAAGTTAGCACCTCCATCGGTCCCCGTTAGCGAGAGTTTCTTAGAAATGAGTTCCCAGTCGGTAGATATACTTGACCTTCCTTTTACGTTTTTTGAATTGGAAAGAGCTCTCCTTAAGACCCCAAACTCTGCCCCTGGATTAGACGATATTATGTACCCCATGTTGAGACACCTCCCAATCGACGCACTTGCATTCATATTAGACATGTTCAATGATATTAGGTACGTGCATTATATTCCGTCTGCGTGGAAAAATCAATTAATTCTGCCAATATTAAAACCAGGGAAAAATAAAGATGAGGGTAAAAATTATAGACCTATAGCACTATCCTCATGTTTATTAAAGTTATTCGAAAAATTGTTAAAATTGAGAATTGAATATTTTTAGAAACAAGTTGCAAATTGCCTATATATTCGCTAGGGTTCCGATCGGAATATTCAGCAATGGATAACTTATCCATACTAATAAACGATATTCAGGAATCGTATACTAAAAGGAATGTTACAACAGCTGCATGTATAGACATTGAATCAGCATACGACAATGTAGACTTAAAAACGTTATATAACAAAATCACTGAGTTAGGTATAGGAGAATCAACTTCGAAATTAATTTTTAAAATGCTATGGGG
Source organism: Euborellia annulipes (assembly GCA_023213315.1). NCBI lineage: Eukaryota > Metazoa > Arthropoda > Insecta > Dermaptera > Anisolabididae > Euborellia > Euborellia annulipes. The sequence continues at coordinate 15,571 of JAKCPI010031365.1, read as the reverse complement.
CAGAAATATATTTGTAAGGACAGAGTCCGGGCTTATCTCTCGCACGATATACAAAGGTATCCCTCAGGGATCGGTAATCAGCCCGCTTCTATTCATATGCTATACCTACGACCTAACTAGGAGTATTTCAATCAACTCGAAAGTATTACAGTATGCGGATGATCTTATTATATATTCAACCAGCCCTTGTCTAAGTAGAAGCATTCCTTCTTTAGATTCGTCGATGAGAGGTCTTCAAAAATATTTGAATGATATTAACTTAAACATTTCAGAGAACAAATCGTCGGTCTGTATTTTTACCCGGAAACGTATTAGTCCTATAAACCAAATTAGGCTAGGTGAATATATATTCCCTGTGGTGTCAAAAATTAAGTATTTAGGTTTGTACTTAGATTGCAAATTGTTATGGAAAGCCCACGTAAGGTATATTATAGAAAAATGTTCTCAGTCTTTAAATATACTACGTGTATTAGCCTCATTGTCTTGGGGAGCACACCCTGCATCATTATTGACAATTTATAAAGCTTTGATTAGAAGTAGACTAGAATATGGAGGGTTTCTTTTTGGAAGTGCAAGTTATTCTACTCTCTTGCCACTCGATCGTCTTCAATATAAAGCCCTACGCTGTTGTTTAGGATATATGCGAACATCGCCAACAAATGCTATTCTAGTCGAAGCTAACGACCCCCGTTGAACATAAGAAGGCATCTCCTAGCACAAAAGTTTATATTAAAAAGGATAACTCGAATATTTCACCCCACAATAGAATCAATACTGGCAATGGTTCACACGTACAATAATTCTTCATATTGGAACAACTCAAATATTCCCCCCCATAATCAAATCAGCAATACACATTCAAAATTTGGGAATTAACATACAAAAAGCCTCACAATTTCCAAAATTTTTAATTGACCCCTATTTCAAATTTGGCAATCTCATAATTAACCTAAGCAACCAGGCAACTACGGAAAATTTGGAAGGATTAAAAATATATACTGATGGCTCAAAATCTAACGAAAATGTGGGATGCGCAATATTTGAATCTACAGAAACCTATTTTAAACTATATAAACTGCCAGCAACCTTTTCAATCTTTACAGCTGAAACAATAGCAATAAAAGAAGCTCTATCTCATGTAATAAAAATCAACAGAAGGTGCAACCATATCATTTCCGACAGTAAATCAGCAATAGTGGCTATCCAAACTGCTAAGAATGGAGGGAAAACAGGAATACTTCAAGCTCAAATCTGTAAACTAATCCAAAAAGCAGCAGAACAAAATCAATTAGTTACCATCAGCTGGACCAAAAGTCACTCAAATAGTCAAGGCAATAACCTAGTTGACATAATGGCAAAAAGAGCAAGTATTGCAGGAATTCCGGTACAATACCCCACTCCATGGTACGATGTGTTCAACATTATGAAAAGTAAATCTAAATCCGAATGGCAAAATAACTGGGCATTTACTTCACTCACCAAAGGGCAGTCTCTATACAAATTAAAACCAACAATCTCACCTCCATGGTTCCAGAATACGCCTAACCTATCCAGAAAAGAAATAGTCACATTCAACCGTATCAGAATTAACCACACAAGATGCGCTGCTCATTTAAATAGATTCTCCATAGTGACAACTCCAATCTGCAAATGTGGAAATGCACCGTCTAACCCGCAACATCTATTAATGCAATGTCCGTTATACAAGACCCAAAGAAACGCATTCCTACAGTTGGTGAAACCTAATTTTCGGGACCCACCTTCCTTCCAAGAAATCATTAATAACCCTTCAGAATCAATAGTTAGAGCCACAGTCCACTTTTTCAAAACAGCCGACTTAACCATATGAACAGATTTATTATGATGTAATTTATTATTCTTTTTCTTTGTAAAATGTTGGTTGTAACGTATATTGTTTATAGTAAGTTATTTGTTACTAGATGATATTTATTTTTATAATCAGTATTGTTATAATATGTTATTTTATAATATTTATTTTGTATTACGGACTTTTTCCTTTCTATGATGTTTTTTATATAATTATTGATTGTGTATATATATATATATATTTTGATAATTGTATTTTGTAAAAAGTTTTTATCCCTATGGCCTCGGCTGAAAGGGCAAATAAAAAAAAAAAAAAAAGAGTAAAGTGGTCTTCAAAAGATTTCAAAGGCAAAATGAGAATATACATTTTAAAGAGCATCTAAAAAATAATTGATTTTTGAAGTTTAATCAAAATCTCTGGAGCGAAATTTGAGAAAATCGAAAAACATTGAAAAAGTACATCAGTAAAGTACTAGTACTCTTTGACCGATTTTGTTCAAAAGCTTATTTCAACTGTCCGGAGAGTGCCTAACTTAAAAATAAAATTTCAACCTCTTAGGTTATTTCCTTTATGCTTTTTTTTAAACACACATAGACAGTTAATCTGTCTGGTACATAGATTAGATATTTGGGTTTTTAGATTTGAATGAAATGTAGTAATATATATGTGAATGAGAAATAAAAATGCTGGAGGTACTTTCAGGCCAAATTTTAATACCACTATACAGCCGACGTTTCGGGGGACTCAACGCCTCCCTTCATCAGGACTCTAAACATTAAAAAAGGCAAACATACAGCTAGGTTAACAATGAATAATTCTCTTTTTTTTTTTGACATTTCGGTATCATAAAAATGAAACAAAAATGATGTTTCGAAGAAAATAAATGACAACAGATATCACTAAACCTTATGGGTAGAGAGGAACCCAATTTCATTATATTGAGAACTCGCCTTTCTTTTTACCAGCAGGCGAGGTTGGATTGTTGACTCATTCTCTTATGACTAAACCGTTGAGGGTTCATTGTTTAAAACCACATTGTAAGTAGCAAGCTACTGTTGTAAGGATGTATGTGACAGAAAAAAAAAGAGAATTATTCATTGTTAACCTAGCTGTATGTTTGCCTTTTTTAATGTTTATAGTCCTGATGAAGGGAGGCGTTGAGTCCCCCGAAACGTCGGCTGTATAGTGGTATTAAAATTTGGCCTGAAAGTACCTCCAGCATTTTTATTTCTCATTCATCTGTCTGCGCCAGGCTTTCCCAATCATCAATTAATATATATGTTTAATTAATCTATATAAAAGACCATATGTCTGTCTCGTATTATATAATCCGCTCATGTCCGTTTGTATGTCACGCTCTATTTAGGCAATTTTGAAACGAAATTTTATGTGACATAATGTAACAACCTTTATAATCTTAGCTAAATTGTACCTGAAGAAGGCCACAGACCGGGACCGTGAAAATAAGCTTTTAATCAAAATCGGCCAAAAAGTACTAGTATTTTACTGATGTAGTTTTTCAGTTTTTTTCGATTTTCTCAAAATGAAAGGGCTTTTACCATTCTTCAGGCCCGCCCGAGCCCGCCCGGAATTTTTTCAAATCCGCCCATTCCCGCCCGAGATTTAGTGAATGAATGAACGAATGTCTAGCAATTTTTAAATAAAATTTCATTTGCATGCACGTCGAAATAAAATACTCTATTTTAAAAGTTTTTATTCTTTGATATTTTCCCGAAAACTGAATAGTTTTTGAAATAATCACAGAAGAAAACGACATTTTTCGTAAAAGCAAAGAAAATTCAAAACAAAATCATACAGGTGTCATTAAAAAAATATGTAAATATAAACAAATTCGCTGAGAAAATTACTGGATGCAAGAAATTTGCTCGCCGAAGGCGAGCAAGGAGGTCCAGGGGGCGGAGCCCCCTGGAAAATCGGCGCCCTAGTTGAGCTTCGCCCCCCCCCCCGCCCTCAAAGGCTGGTTACGCCGCTGGTAAAGAGAGAGAAGAAAGGAAAGAAGGAAAGATTTTCTTTCCCTTTTGTGTTTCCCTAATGCAGCAAGCAGCAAGCAACCCACTCACTCTCTTTATAGATATTTTCTTTTTCTTGATGGATATAGGCTTCTTCTTCTTCTTCTTACGCAGAGAGTATCTCTCTCTCTTTGCCCTTAAGGGTCAGGTGGTTGGGGGCTTGAGTTCAAACCCTTTTGGTCACGGACTAGCAACTTTGGTGGTGTAAAAACATTTGCCTTCCCTCATCTCTCTGGGGGGGCTCTTTTTGTGCCAGAGAGAAGAAGGAATTTCGCACAAACCTTCCATCTGTGAAATCTTTAACCATTTCAATAAAATTTATTTAAGTTGCAAAAAAAAATAAATATTTGACAAAAACGTTTAAGGCGGAATAGGACCGAAGGTGTTACGCATCCTTTTTCCGATAAGAGGGCGTAGTGTGTCATAAATGTTATTATATATTATGTATCTTTTATAAAAGCATAAAAATATATAAATATAGGCCAGATATAGGCCAAAAGGGGATCAGCTGTTAGACTAGCCTGCCATCTATTGCAAGAATGCTGAACTAATTTGACAGTTGCTTTTTAAATAAATCATCTAAGCTTATTTTAAAAATTTCTTAATTAATATGTGATTAATAATAACAATAAATTCATTTTTAAATTTAAAAAAAAATTAAAGATTATTCGGACAGATTGTTTTTTTTTTGTATTTGCTTGATAACAAAAAAATTAATTTTTTTAATAAGTCATTAAACAAATTATAGCTCGATGTCCCAATAATCTCTTATGAATTTAATTCATTAAAAAAAAACCGAAATTGAAAAATTCCTTATAATAGTCTAGTTTTTTTTAAGTACGTTTAGACGTCGCTCCTGAACCCCCTTAAAGAAGATTTTAATTCTTCCATCTCCAATGGATGCAATTAATAGGCCTCGAAAATATAGGCATTTTAAGAACAAAGTGGTAAGTACAGTCAGCGCCAACAGGAGCCTCGAGCTTGGTCAACCAAACCAATATTTTTAAAATTTCATCTTTTTTTAATGCAACTGAAGGAGCAAAGCTACTTTTAAGAAAACACTAAGCATTTTGGTTGCCTAAGTTCAAGGATCTTCACTACCTCGGGCACTTGTGGCGCCGACTGTACTTGAAAATAAAATTAAAATATTGAGTGAAATTAATATTGGGAAATTGCATTTGGTATATAAAAATTCGGGCCCCCCCCTGAAAAAATTTCTATATACGCCCCTGAATAACGTCAAGGATTGGGGCTTTAAAGGCACCAACAAATATCTCTTATTTTATTCCTAATTTCATGAAACGAATAGATTTTAAGCAAAAGGCAAAGAAGACTTGCAATTAGCGAATGTCCGTCCATCCGTCTGTTTGGCCAACTCCCCTCCAAGATGAGATTTTGAAACCAAAGGAAATTTGCTTTGAAGCTTTCTTAATTTGACAAAATGACAGGGTACAGCAATAACCATCTGGTTCTTAATAAATATATAAAGGACAAGTGTGCTGAATTGCAAATTACTTTGATCCAAATGTGAAAATATAGATAGAAAATTCACAAATAGCAACGAGGAGGGAATGATAGAGTGAACCCTTCAAGCATTTGATTATGGAATGGCTAGTCGACAAGAAATAAGACGCTATAGGTACACAAAGAAGAAAAAAATTGTATTTTTTGCAATTTCTGCTCTTTTTTAATTAAATAAACTTTTTGTTTTTGTCACAATCACAATTTATCGACAGTTATCAGGAAAAAAATATAAATTTATTGAAAACGTTTGCTTTTGTAGCTAGGAGAATGTTGATAGGGTTTTTTTTTTTTTAATCGCAAGTTTGCCAGAAAATACACTCTCTTGGAATGGAAAAAATATTGTGTGACTGTAGCACAGCACACAACTTTCTCTTACATTCGGTATCGAAAGTTGTGTTTTCTGTGCTTGTCACACCAGATTTTTCGTGTTTCCGCCGATATATTAGAATTCAAGATGTCAATTTTTTTTTTCTTTTTTTTTTTTTTAAACATTCACACTTTTTACTCATTCGCACTCACACTCACACACACATTCACACAGTCTTTTCGGCAACTTAGGCCATATAAGACTTTGACGATAACCGTTGTATTTAATATATATATTGTGGGTTGAGGCATTTCTATTTAAGCCATTTGGTATCCAAATGGCTTAAATAAAATCATCGGACTGCCTGGGGTCCGAACCCGCGACGTTTGGTATAGGAGGTAGGCACGCTACCTACTACGCCAGACCCGGGGCGATGAAAATTTATAAGTATGGGAAAATATTTATATTTTGTTACCATAGCAACCATTTCTCCTATCTTCCCTATGGAGTACAAGAGTAAAGTGGTCTTCAGAAGATTTCAATCACAAAATGAGAATATACATTTTAAAGAGCATCTAAAAAATAATTGATTTTTGAATTTTAAACAAAATCTTGGGAGAGAATTTTGAGAAAATCGAAAAAAACTGAAAAAGTACATCAGTAAAGTATTAGTACTCTTTGGCCGATTTGGATTAAAAGCTTATTTTCACGCTCCCGGTGGGTGTTTAACTTAAATATAAAATATTTTTCGGTTACATGAAGTAATATCTAATTTTTTAAATATAAAATTTCAACCTCCTAGCTCAAATCCTTCATGCTTTTTATTTTCTTTTACGCTCTTCTATTATTATTTGAAATTCCTATCGGGATTCCCGTTTATTTACCCGAGGTGCTTTCGTGTACGAAGACACACACTTCAAACCCAACCGGCCTCTGTACGTAGCCATTACCCGGCTCCCCATGAAGTTACTTTATTTTATATTTTATTTATATTTATTAATTTGACGAGTTCGATTCAGAACGAAGTTTCTGGCACACACAAGGCACTCAGTGGCGTCATTTCAACTTTTTCTTGGAGGGGGGGGGGCAAACTTTTTTTTTTTTTTTCCATTAAAATTTGGCCGAAAGATATTTAATTGTTTAATTTTGTGCAGTTTATATACTCAACAGGAACAGGTAGATGTAAGCAGCCAGCAAAGAATAAACCGAATTTATTGTTGATGTTTCGGGCCCATTCAACAATAATTTCGGCCCAGGCATCTACTACAATTCTTATAGACAATTAAACATGCATTTAATGTTTTATGCTAATTTGTATTATAATTTTGTATGACCTACATGTTGTATCAATCTAAACAACATTAACGATTTATCGCCCTGAAGATGGGAGCGATGCGTTCCCGAAACGTCGACGATATTTAAATAAAGTTTTTATTCTTTGCTGGCTGCTTACATCTACCTGTTCCTGTTGATTATCACTCAGCCATTATTTGATTTTTTTTTGGGGGGGGGGGGGGAGGCAAATGCCCTTCCATGCCCCCCCCCCCACGACCGAATCATCTCTGGTGAGGATCGGTGGGCTATGAGGGGAGGGGGAGGCACAAAAAATAAAGTGTCCAGCACCTATCCAATCTTTGCTTATCAGTGATCCCCCTTATCTCTCAGTCGTTTATTATTTAGAAGAAAACTCTCAATTCATTTAGAGAAAAGACGATAAGATGATGAATGAACTCGCATCGATAGACCAAAAGGTCATGTCCATGGATTTATTTATTTATTTTTTATAATATTAATATGATAGAAGAGAGAGAGATGATTCATAAAAGATGAAAGAGAAAAACATTTTTCCAAACTCTTACATACATTCATAACCGTTTATGTTAATGTACTCTGTGTGTGCCTGTACATGGATGGACGGACCTTTTAGGCCCCCTAAATGAGAGAGAGAACTGCAAAGTAAAATAAATATTGCAAAATCATGAATATTACATAAACTTGGCTTGCTATATTCAAAAAGAAAAAAAAAAACACTTTACACAAGATGCCGTGTTTAAATAAAATGAAAAGTGAGTCAACTCAACCTTTTTGACCCTTTATTGGAGGGGGAGGGAGGAGAGCTAGAGAGTGAGATCAATATACTGTATATATTTATTATATTTAAACAATTTATCCCCCCTCCCTATCCTTACATTTTTTTTTTTTTTTTTTTTTTTTTTAAGGTCTTTTTTCGGCATCTAAGGCCATTTAGACCCCATCCCTATTTATTTCAAATGTATCCTTACATTCATTTATTTTTATACTAGCCAATAATCTGGTATCCAAATGGCTTAAATAAAATCATCAAACTGCCTGGGGTCCGAACCCTCGAAGTTTGGTATAGGAGGTAGGCACGCTACCTAGTGCGCCAAGCCCGGGGGCCTTTGCTTCTTAATTATGAAAAGAAAATTATTATTATGCCCCCGAGTTTGGCGTAGTAGGTAGCGTGCTAACCTCCTATACCAAACGTCGCGGGTTCGCACCCCAGGGTTATCGTCTAAAGTCTTAAATGGCCTGAGTTGCCGAAAAGACTGTGTGAATGTGTGTGTGAGTGTGAGTGTGAGTGAGAAAAAGGTGTGAATGTTTTTTAAAAGAAATTATTATTATTCCATTCCAATTCAGTGCCTGCTTGAGGATTTGCTTACATTCATGGAATACACAAATGCAAAGAATAGATAAATATTTATTTCTCTATACATTTCCTATGGGAGAAATCATAACTATAAGAACTAATAACTCAAAAAGTTATAGGAATTTCGGGATGAAAATAATTTTCCTATAATCCCAAGAAGGTCCTCTTTAAGCCCAAGGGGCTTGGAGTAGTTGGTAGCGTGCCTACCTTCTATACCGAACCCGCGACGGGTTCGGACCCCAGGCAGTCCGATAATTTATTTAAGGCATTTGGATACCAAATGACTTAAATAAGAATGCCTGGACCCCAAATAAATATATATTATATAAATACGAGTATCGTTTAAAGTCTTAAGGGGCCCTTACACGATCAATCATACTGTCAGTCTGACTGAATCAGTCCAACCGTCAGTATTTTCTTCATTCAAGTATAATTTTACACGTAGCATTAAGACTACCAGTCAGAATCAAGTTCTTTTTAGCTCATTCGACTGTGGGAAGGCACTAATTTGTCTTCTTAACTAAACTAACTTTGTTCCCAGCCACTAAGTAACAATAAAAAAACAAAAAAGAAAACGGCCATCAGTCTTCAGTCTTTCCCATACACGTTCAGTCAAAACGCCAATCAGCTCAAATACTGTCAGTATGATTGATCGTGTAAGGGCCCCTTTAAATGGCCTAAGTTGCCGAAAAGACTGTGTGAATGAGAAAAAAAAGAGTGAATGTTTTTTATTTAAAAAAAAAGGTCCTTTTTAAGCATATAAAATTTCTTTTCAAAATTCTAAAGGAAATTTGCATAAATAGAGCGTGACAGACATTTGGTATCCAAATGGCTTAAATAAAATCATTGCCCTCGGGCCTTGGTGTAATGGTTAGCGTCCTGGCCTTTTGTACCAAGGGTCGTGGGTTCGCATCCCGTCCCAGATGACAAAATTTACTACAAATCAATTTAACGGGGTCTAAATGGCCTTCGATGCCGAAAAAGACCTTAAATAAAAATAAAATCATCCGAATAACTAATATAGAGAATATTTCCACTCATGACGCTTCGAGGCTTATTTATTTGCACAAATGGCTGCCTTTATTTGATGTTCCTCCCTCTCTATAAGTGAAGTCTCGTGCAAGAAGATCAAAGTCTGAAAAAGGTTGTGTTTGGCGACCGAAACGTCGATAGTTTTTTATTATTCATTAATCAGGGCTGTTTTTCTCTGAAGCCCTAATTCACTTATAATATTGCTCTATGTACTTTGTAAATAATTACCCCTGGCTGTTGAGTCCCCCCTCCCTCTGACAAGTGCTACAAAACAAGCAGACCACGCAGCTGGCTGTTTCCCCCTTGCCGATTTCATTCACCATCCAACAAAAAACTCTACGCGAAATTTTCATTTGTGTCATAATAAAGATTTAAAAATCTGGTGACTCACAGACAAACTTTCTCTTACCTTCGGTAATCGAAAGTTGTTACTGTCTTGTCACACCAGATTTTTTTCGACATGTATTTAGTTTCCGACAGTAGGGTACAATTGAATTCAAGATGTAAAATTTATAAGTATGGGAAAATGTTTATATTTTGATACCATGGCAACCATTTCTCCTATCTTTTCTATGGAGTTCAAGAGTAAAGTGGTCTTCAGAAGATTTCAATCACAAAATGAGAATATACATTTTAAAGAGCAACTAAAAAATAGTTGATATATGAATTTTAAAAAAATCGTTGGAGCAAATTTTGAGAAAATCGAAAAAATCTGAAAAAGGAATCAGTAAAGTACTAGACTTTTTGGTCGATTTTGTTCAAAAGCTTCGTGTCAGGTCCCATGGGGGTGTCTAACTTAAATATAAAATTTCAACTTCCTAGCTCTTTTCGTTCTTGAGATATTTTGTTCACAGACACACACACACACACACAGACAGACAGACAGACAGACAGACAGACAGACAGACCATGTCGCGAAAACCCTTTTTGGATCAGGGGACCTCAAAACGTGAAGATCCATCAAAATCTCGACATCGAATTTTTGACATGAAACCAAACTTTCTCTCTATATATATATTACATATATACATAGGTAGAGAAAGAAAAAAAGAACGAACGTTGAGACATAAATTGCAATTTATTCCTATTCAGAGTTTTAATTTCAAAAAGTTAAAAAGATAAAGTTTTAAACAAAAAAAAAAAAAAAAAAAGTCTTATGAAAAAGAAAAACTCTGAGATTTGTGAGCGTCAGAATTGAATGCTTCTTCTCTCTTCTTCGTTTACATTTCAAGAAATAAAAGTAATGGGGAGGATCCACCTTTGGCCAAAGGAAGCAACGCGCACCTAGAGATGAATATTCAAACTTGTAGGTAGAGATGTTAACGTCATTCCCGAAATTTGAGCTCGAGAATTTAACCACGAGCTAGCTAGCTATTATAACAACAGAATAGTAAACAACACAAAAGGGCCGGCGGATAGTATAGCTTCACATCTAATAGACTTTTGAGTCTGTCGGAGCGAGAAAGTTTAAATTAATTTTTACTTTCTCTTACCTATGTATATATGTAATATATATATAGAGAGAAAGTATTGGATTCATGTCAAAAATTCGATGTCGAGGTTTTGATGGATCTTCACGTTTTGAGGTCCCCTGAATCCAAAAAAGTGGTTTTCGCGACATGGTCTATCTGTCTGTGAACAAAATATCTCAAGAATGGAAAGAGCTAGGAAGTTGAAATTTTATATTTAAGTTAGGCACCCCCATGGGACGTGACACGAAGCTTTTGAACAAAATCAGCCAAAGAGTACTAGTACTTTACTGATGCACTTTTTCAGTTTTTTTCGATTTTCTCAAAATTTGCTCCAACGATTTTTTTTAAAATTCATATATCAACTATATTTTAGTTGCTCTTTAAAATGTATATTCTCATTTTGTGATTGAAATCTTCTGAAGACCACTTTACTCTTGTACTCCATAGAAAAGATAGGATAAATGGTTGCCATGGTATCAAAATATAAATATTTTCCCATACTTATAAATTTTACATCTTGAAAATCGAATGTACCGTACTGTCGGAAACTAAATACATGTCGACACAAAAAATCTGGTGTGACAAGCACAGAACACAACTTTCGATTACCGAAGGTAAGAGAAAGTTGTGTGCTGTGCGCCAGTCACACCAGATTTTTTATTTTTATATATGTAATTGTTACTAACTTCAGGTGTATTAATTATTGTATTAACTAGCATTATTGTCTATTGTTGTTGAAAAAAATTATCTAAAAATAAATAAACATCTTCTACTCGAAATAGTCTTTTTTATTGTGCATCTCCTCTACAAGTCTTTTCACTTTTGGCTAAGCAAATCACATGATTAAATGAGCCCAGTTAGTCCAAAGACCCAAAGTTCAATATAACGGGTGAAATTGGGAACACAAGCCTTGTTTATTTATTTTTAAATTTTTGTTAAAAAATAGCTTTTGAGTTTTAATTTTTAATAATTGCCTTTGTATTAATGTTTTTGTAGTATGACTTATTGATATTATGTTTTGGCTTTTGTGGTGGTGTGGTTGTTTACACTGATTTTGTATAATTTTATTTATACGTATATTTTTTGTAATGAACGATGTTTATATAAAAGATATGGTGAAAAACCAACCTTAAATAAATTTTAAAAAAATTGCCTTTTGCCCTCGGGCTTGGTGTAGTTGGTAGCGCACCTGCCTTGTATACCAAGGGCCGGATCCCAGGCAGTCCGATCATTTTATTTGCTATTTATGACCATTTGGAGCCCTCGGGGCTTGGTGTAGGGGTTAGCGTGCTAACCTCGTATACCAAAAGTCGCGGGTTCGGACCCCCAGGCAGTCCGATGACTTTCCTTAAACTTCAGATAGTTAATTATATGTGAAAAAAACTCATTTTTTTTTAACTAGAAAATTAAGTATTTTCTATTTTACTATATCGATGATTTGCTATAGATCGCATAAGTTTTCTAGTTGACTAGAATTGAAACAACATGCCTTTAACCTTTGGTCCCCGTGTCCGAGAGATTAGAGGTGTTGACCAATGTCAATATTGATTGTTGTAAATTCAAGGGGAGTGGATTCGTCTCCCAGGCAACCCCTTAAATCATTTGGATACCAAAAAATAAATATTCCATGATACGACAATCTATCGAAATTTTTAGCCCAAACTCACCCTAACTGATGCTGCGCGTCTCGAGAAGCCGTTAGAAGACGATTCAGTACCGAGTTACTCGAGGCGGCAAGAGATGGCGTTAGTTTTTCCCATAGGGATACAAGGGATGTATTCCATTTCATTTGAAAGATTCCAGCTAATTAATTAAGGGTAGAAAATTAATTATTTGTTTATTAAAGCTTTTGTGGTTTGAAATATTATTATTAGGAGAATTTTTAATTATAGACCACATATTTGTATTAAAAAATATTTATTAAAAATATATAAATACTGTACAACGTTTCAACTGCTTATTCTGCAGCCGTTATCAAGCACTGTGCACCATAGATAATATAGATATGCAACAAGGGGGGTTTTGACAGTTATGTGCTGCCTGGCTGATTCTCAGAATTTAACCTACACGGGGGCGTGGCTTTAAATGGGCGCTTGGTTTGAAAATTCTCTTCCTGCTGCTACTACTACTACTACTACTAATAATAATAATAATAATAATACTATTTCGTGTTGCTCCACAAATTTACCTGAGCAGTGAAGGTTTTGAATCTTCAATTTTTTTATTATGATTATTATTATTATTGGTTTCTTATAAAAAATTCAATTCGTTTTTTAAATACATTGTTTACACAACCAATAATAATTAATCATTAAAAAAAATGAAAATTCAAAAACTTTAGTGTTCGGATACATTTGTAAGGATTATGATATTTAAATATAGGAATGTGATTATTTTGTATTATATATTTATATAAAATACTTTTTATATTATGGCAATGGTAATGTTTGATGAGATAGATATGGAGAAGAAAAAGGTGTATATAATGGAAAAAAATTTAATTATTTAAAACAAAATATATTTTATTCGACTAAAAAAAAAAAATATATATATATATATATAAAAGATGAAATATTTGTTGGAATTGTCTTTATCATTAAAAATGGGTAAGACAGGATTTAATCTATTATGCTTTTTGAAAAAGATAACTTTATTTTATATAAGGAGAACAAAATTTATTCAAAAAGTCTGCCATGCTTTGTTGTTAATCAGCCGTTAATAGGATTTTAGCCATCCATTTTCTGCATAACTGGAATATAAGGTGGTTGGTTGAAATTTGCTATTAAAAACTCGTAAAAGAAAATAACAAATTATTATTTTCTTACCTCGGGATCCCTTGGAAAACGATGCAAACGAGTTTCTTTGCTTGTATTTTTGCAAGAGCGAACACAACATACGAAAGGCATTGCTCTAGAAAAACGTAGGAAAAAAAAAATCCTAATTGTATCGAGATATATATTCAAAATAATACCAATCTATTGATGAATTGAATTAAATAGAGACGTGGTTTAAATGGTCACTGATTGTGCAAAAGACCTCAAAAAAAAAAAAATTATATGAAAAATATTGTTACTAAAAAAAAAATTTATTAGAAATAAATATCACACAAGCTGAAAAAAAAATCGTTAATAAATATAGCTGAAAAAAATAATTAATAAATATATAAAAAAATATAATAAATAAAAACAATAAAATGAAAAAATGTAAAAAATATTTTCATCAACAAACGGAAAGAAAATGTTATAACACGTGGAGAACTCATAGATAATATAGATATGCAACAAGGGGGTTTTGACAGTTATGTGCTGCCTGGCTGATTCTCAGAATTTTACCTCCAGGGGCGTGGCTTTAAATGGGCGCTTGGTTTGAAAATTCTCTTCCTGCTGCTACTACTACTACTACTACTAATAATAATAATAATAATACTATTTCGTGTTGCTCTACAAATGTACCTGAGCAGTGAAGGTTTTGAATCTTCAATTTTTTTATTATGATTATTATTATTATTGGTTTCTTATAAAAAATTCAATTCGTTTTTTAAATACATTGTTTACACAACCAATAATAATTAATCATTAAAAAAAATGAAAATTCAAAAACTTTAGTGTTCGGATACATTTGTGAGGATTATGATATTTAAATATAGGAATGTGATTATTTTGTATTATATATTTATATAAAATACTTTTTATATTATGGCAATGGTAATGTTTGATGAGATAGATATGGAGAAGAAAAAGGTGTATATAATGGAAAAAAATTTAATTATTTAAAACAAAATATATTTTATTCGACTAAAAAAAAAAAAAAATATATATATATATATAAAAGATGAAATATTTGTTGGAATTGTCTTTATCATTAAAAATGGGTAAGACAGGATTTAATCTATTATGCTTTTTGAAAAAGATAACTTTATTTTATATAAGGAGAACAAAATTTATTCAAAAAGTCTGCCATGCTTTGTTGTTAATCAGCCGTTAATAGGATTTTAGCCATCCATTTTCTGCATAACTGGAATATAAGGTGGTTGGTTGAAATTTGCTATTAAAAACTCGTAAAAGAAAATAACAAATTATTATTTTCTTACCTCGGGATCCCTTGGAAAACGATGCAAACGAGTTTCTTTGCTTGTATTTTTGCAAGAGCGAACACAACATACGAAAGGCATTGCTCTAGAAAAACGTAGGAAAAAAAAATCCTAATTGTATCGAGATATATATTCAAAATAATACCAATCTATTGATGAATTGAATTAAATAGAGACGTGGTTTAAATGGTCACTGATTGTGCAAAAGACCTCAAAAAAAAAAAAAAATTATATGAAAAATATTGTTACTAAAAAAAAAAATTTATTAGAAATAAATATCACACAAGCTGAAAAAAAAATCGTTAATAAATATAGCTGAAAAAAATAATTAATAAATATATAAAAAAATATAATAAATAAAAACAATAAAATGAAAAAATGTAAAAAATATTTTCATCAACAAACGGAAAGAAAATGTTATAACACGTGGAGAACTTTTTCTTAGGTGCTTGTATATTGCTTTAAGTTAACCTGGTCGGAACAGATTGGCGACTGGAGAATTTGTTACCCCCCACCATCACAGCAGAAGCGACACTAGCGCTTACCTAGATCTGGAGGTTTTTTGGTTGTGACGTCACTTTTTGTTTAGAACTGTCAAACCTTGTGAGTTGCAACCCCTG
>JAKCPI010031364.1:0-18651 GCA_023213315.1 Euborellia annulipes | reverse complement strand
TAGTTGAGGTATATAGCTGATATGGTTTATTTGAGGTTCAGAAATTCTCTAATGAGCAACGCAGCTAGTTTTTGTTTCAATTTTTATTATTAAATATAAAGTGCCAGGGCCAACGTTTCGGTCGCATATAGGACCATCATCAGGGCTAGAATACAACAGATAAAATCAAACATAGATCACAAATTCTTCTTAATTGCACATTACATAATTTATTACAGTATTATTATATAAAACATTTACCCAAGCCATTGTCAATGTATCATTCCTCGTGGTCATATTGGTCAAAGAAATTATTACCAATGCAATATACTCAATGACCAAATTAATAGAACAGTGTGTTATTATGGACTGAGATCGAGTGAATGAAAATATTTCTTTTACATACAGTTAAATAATAGATTTTTATCATTTTAGTTATTTTTAATCAGAATTAATAAATCATATTATATAATTAGAAATAAAGGAAGAAAGAAAGAAATATTTTCAATTAGCATATAAATACCCTTTTGATCAATTTAACTCAACTATTTTATAATCCAGAAATATTAATTTATTAAATTTATTAAAGGACATTTCGATATGACCGAATTGTGGAATTGAAGTCTTGCTTGAAATTAACAGTTTGATTTATAAATATAAATATATTCTCAAGAACCTCTCTCTTAAACTTATTTGATTCAAAAGCCAAAATTTCGGTCCCGTCAAAGTTAAAAGTATGTCCTGTCTCAAGGGTGTGAGCAGACAGGGCAATATAATCTTCTTTTTTAGAGATATTATATTTATGTTGGTAAATTCGTTTATGTAAATATTGACCTGTCATGCCCACATAACTCAGGTTACATCCTTGACAATTGATTTTATATATCAGGTTGCTATTTTTTAAAAAGGGTGTAGGTGTTTTATTGTTATACATATACGCCAAGGTGTTAATAGGCTTAAAGCTAACTTTTAAGTTAGGAATGTAGCTAACAATTAAATTTTTAAGTTTTTCACTCAAGCCACTTATATAAGTTAAACTCCTATATATCGGCAAAATGAAGTCATTACTGTGTCCATCTGGTATGGAGACCGGCGTCTTCTGTTGAAATTTTAACCTGTGGTTATATAGCTTCAATATTTTCTCAGTGAAATGTCTTGGGTAGTGGTTCACACTCAATAATTGTTTAACTTTTACAATTGCTTCTTTTTTATATTGGTCATCAGATAATCTATCTGCTCTAGTTATCAAATTAAATATTAAATTCTGTTTATGCAACAATGGATGATTCGAATAATAACTTAATATTCTCTCAGACTTTACTTGCCTTCTATTCCACTTCGAGTAAATTTTATCATTATCTCTGACCAATCTCAAGTCAAGGAAATCCAGCACCCCATTAATCTCTATTTCTTCAGTAAATTTTATATGATCATCCAGCGAATTCATGATGTTAAGGGTTGGAATAACCATATCATTTGGCATTGCTGTTATGATATCATCCACATATTTGTATAAGAAGGGGACTCTATAGGGAAAAAGGCTGGTATAACTTGTAAGCAGATGGTCCATGTATAGATTTGCTATTACTGGACCTAAACTACTGCCCATTGCTACCCCCCTCCTCTGTTCAAATACCTTATCGCCAAAAACAAAATAGGCATTATCAAAAATGAGTCGGAGTAATTCAAAAAACTGCTCTTTTTCCAATACAGTAATGCCCTCAATGAGGGGCCACTTGTCAAGAATTATATCATAAGCCTTATCCAAGTTAATATTAGTAAATAGTGAGACTGCATCAAAGGAAACCAAGATATCACCATTCCCAAGACAAATATCATTCAATTTTCTTTTAAATGAAAATGAATCTTTAATATTAATACTATCTAAGGGAATCTGGTTTAATATTTCAACTATATACCTGGATATATTATATAATGGCGATCCTATTGTTGTTACTATAGGTCTAAGGGCATTGTTTTTGTGGGTTTTAATCAAGCAATATAATTTAGGGGCTATCCCATTATGAATAATACAATTTTTTAATTTTATCTTTTCACTACCTAATTCATCAGAAGCAATGATATTTTTAATTAGACCATTTATAGTATTTTGTAACCTATTAGTTGGATTTGTTTTTAAAACACTATACGTTTTTTCATCATTAAGCAGTAATTCAACTTTATTATTATAATCATCTCTACCCATAATGACTGTGTGATTTGACTTGTCACTCTTGACAACAATAATTTTTTCTTTGTTCTTTTTGTAAAAGCTTTTTGCCTCTCTGAGATATTTTTCTATTAGCTTACTGTTGAAATTACCATTAAGCAATTTGTTGGAGTTATTGTAATTAGTAATAACATTTACTGCTTTAGCACGAATTTCCTCTACCTTATCGGTAGGTGCATCGCTTATAATAAACTCTGTATCAGTAATCAGTTTGTATAGCTGTTTCTTTGATTTAGCTAGATCTATAAAATTATGTGAATGCCCTAAAGAGAGAACTATATTTACTGAGTTTGGAATCGTTATATTTGATAAGTTTATTACATAATCATGTGCAATATCACCTATCGAATTATTATTATATGTCAGTAAGTTATTAATTTTATTTATTAAACTTCTTCTTTTTGATTGAAGAATCATGGTAAAAGCTTTTTGTTGTGATTGGAAAAAATAGTTTAATACATCACCAGGCAAAGAAAACATTAGATTATTTTTAACTCTTTTTAGGGCTAGTTTCGTTTTCGAAAGTATCCTGTGGGAATCATCAATCTCAAGAACAAAGATTTTTCTTTTAAAATGGAATAGAAGGCTATTCAGGTCATGAAAACCGGCAGACGAAAACATATCTGAATTTTTGTACGTTAAATTATTACATATGTGAGGGGGTGTTATGTTAAGTTTTTTCATTTCAAGCAGATAGAATATCCTGTTTTTAACATTGGCCAATTTACAATTAAGATTCATATAACTTTTTATGTCATTCAAGCAATGCGGGCCGTAATTGAAAGATATAAAGTTCAAAAAACCTGACTCCATGTTCAATCTCTCCATCACATAATATTCCACTTGAAGGTGTTAGATGAGCGCTCTTCTTGAATTAGATTTAGTTGAGGTATATAGCTGATATGGTTTATTTGAGGTTCAGAAATTCTCTAATGAGAATTTAATTTTACCTTAAGGGATGAAAAATAAAAAAATAAAAATTTCTCTTTCAATAGAAAACAAATAAATAAATGAAAAAAAATCACTTCATTTATCGTAATGACTATTCTTTTCCATTTAAAAAACAACGAGATCATTCTCCAATAACAATGATATGAATCGCTAGATGATGATTAGTTAGATTAAAATTTCGCCAGATGGGAGAACTAATCAAGAGCGCCTTAGTTGGGTGATTAGCCAAATGCTGAGTTGTTATTCGGGTTGCGATTAGTTAGGCGTATAAGTTATTAACTTTATTTTCTAATAGATATTCATTTCATTTTGTTTTTTAAATTCAAAATACCTCGATTCGGACTTTAATTGAGTCATAGATATATTTAACAAGACTGTATTTTTTGTTGGTGAGGCCAAAAGACCTATGCCTCCGGGAATCGAACCTAGGATCTCCAGCCTTTCCGGAGTATCGGTTCGATTCCCGAGAGTCATAAGACGTTTGGCCTCACCAACAAAAACAAGGGCGGATCCAGAGAAATTTTTTGGGTAGGTGGGGGTGGGAGGGGATAATTATTTTTTCCTAGTGTGCCTGGATTCGCAAATCACACAACTTCCTCTTACTTTCGGTAATTTAAAAGTTGTATTCTCTAGTTGTCTTCCACATTTTTTGTGTCGAAATAGATTTGAACATCCACTCCGACAGACCATTTTGACCATAATTTTTAGAATATGGGACCCTCAAAACGAGTATTTCCACAAACAACCTCTATATCGAATAAATTAATTTTTACTTTCTCTACTAGGGAACTAGAACTTAACTGATGAATTTTTTTTTTTCAATTTTCTCAAAATTCGCTCCAACAATTTTGATTAAAATTCAAAAATGAACTATTTTTTTTTTTTTTTTTTAAACATTCACACTTTTTTCTGATTCACACTCACACTCACACACACATTCACACTGTCTTTTCGGCAATTCAGGCCATTTAAGACATTTACGATAACCGTTATTGATTTTAATATACATATATGGAGTCCAAGCATTCTTATTTAAGCCATTTGGTATCCAAATGGCTTAAATAAAATCATCGGACTGCCTGGGGTCCGAATCCGCGACGTTTGGTATACGAGGTTAGCACGCTAATCTCTACACCATAGAAGAAAAATAAAATTTAATTTCGAAGATGAATATTTTTCTCAAATCTCGGAGGGGGGGGGGGTAATTACTTCCTTTACCCCTTCCCCCTTGTAACTATCCTTGCTTCAAAAATGAATTTTATTTTCCCGAATTGGCTCTAGTTTTTGAGATAAAATGAAAATTAATTTTTAATTAACAAATTCTTTTATAAATTTTTTTTTTAATTCTTAAAAAAATTATATTTCTTTTGATTTTTTTCATCAAAAATTATCAAGATCAATAAAAATCCATTCTATTGATTAAATGGAGTAGGGGAAGACATTTCTTTTTTTTATGTAATATGTAGAATGATTTCAGATTTTTTAAGAGAGGATGACAAAAAGCACTTTTAGCTAGAAATATTTATATATTCATTATATAATTCAAATATATACTTAAAATATATTTATCTAACAATTTTAAAGTGACCAACGAAAAATAGGGTTGTCTTAAATGCATCTTCTCCTTGAAAATCCAATTCTTTAACAACCACGATTTACTATATGAATAATGATTCTGTTTTTGTAAACTATGCAGAATATTATCATCTAATTATTATTATAATTTAAATCATCATTCATCAAGGTATCACAATTCAAATAACAATTTTTATTATTAGACCTAGGCTATATATCTCATCACTTTTTTTTTTTATTTAAACCTATTTTATTCTATAAAAAAGTTTATATCTCAAAATAAATTTTAAATATAAAAAAAAGTAAAATAAATTGAGTAGAGATGATATTTTTCATAAAAATAATGTAAAGAGTGTAAACATTTTTTTTTTTTTTTTTTTTCATTGCTCTCTCAAAATTTCATAATCCTTTTTGGCAATGTATGTACTTTTAGCTCTTTGACCTTGCTTGCGTTTTGGTCGTTTTAAAGGAGTTAACAATATAAACTTGAATTTTTATTTTTATGGATAGTTATTTTCCAGATTTTATAAAGCTTATATAGAACGAGATAAGGACCTAAAATAAAACACTTGCAGCATCTCATCTTTTTTTTTTTTTTTTTTTTTTCTTTTATCAAAGTCATAATTTTATCTTTATATTCTTTCAATCATCAAAAAAATTTCATATACTTTTTAAAATTTAATAAATATAAAAGATAATTTCATTCTATAGGTATGTAGAGAAAAGTAATTTAATTTTTTTTTTTACCTCTTCACTGCTGAGGATTATTAAATATTTGTCTATGTATCGTTGGCAATCGGGGGACGTTCCACACGCTGATTTTTCGCGACCAGATTGGTATTGCTCCATGCAATTATCTTGGTGACTGTTGTCCCTGCCTCCCCTCCCTAATTTAATAATATTAACGAGTGTGATGGGGATCTATTGCTGGGCTATTTAAATCAAGACACTCTGCTTAAACAAGGGAAAGCTATAAAATTTCTAGAGTGGAAAAATTGAAGTATGCTCCTATTAATAACGCGAATATTTTCTTCTTGCTTTGCTTTATCCCTTAAATCAGAGTCGGCATTTTAAAATTAGGTGTGATAAAGAGAGTGGAAACGAGCCCTCTTTTGATATTTGAGGTAGGGAAAAGACTGGCACAAAAAGTAATAAAAAAAAAGCTTGGCTAACTCATGGTGAACCCACATATTCATCAGATGTATTAATAACTTATAAATTTATTTCTTTCTAAGATAATTATATTGTTGGGGCAAATTAGTTTACTTTTTTCAACCCCTCAGACAAGGGCTGCTTTTTTAATTGCTTTTTTTCGGCATTTGAAGCCTTATAGGGATTATTTTATTAATTAAATGAAAGTCAATATAATTTGACATAACGCAATTTATAGCTGTGATGTTATTAATATATTCATAAGAGGATAGAAAAATGAGAGACGCATCTAAAGTTTTCTTTATTTATTTATTCCTTACACCTTACATTTCGGTTCCGTGTTTGATCCATCTTCAGAGCTGGCGAAAAGTCATTATGAAAGTGTCGCAGTGGATTTTATACAATGCTTAATCAAACCTTTATATAATAAATATATACACGTTAAGCGATGACCAGGTTCATAAACGAATTTAAGTTAAATTCACATATGTTATTTATGTACTAGATCATCGCATTCTGTGTATATATTTATTATATAAAGGTTTGATTCAGCATTGTATAAAATCCACTGTGGCACCCGGAGTAAAAATGATTAAAAATGCTCAAGGGATCCACACGCCCGCAGCAGGTCTGCATAGTGAACCTTGAGGGACACACTGGGATGCCCACGTCCACACCAGGGACATACAGTATATCGAAAGTGACCAGAAGAAAAATGTGTGTCCCTGGTGCGAGCGTGTGTATCCCTGTGTGTCCCTGGTGCGGGCGTGTGTATCCCTGTAAGTCCCTGGTGCGGGTATGTGTATTCCTGCGTGTCCCTGGTGTGGACGTGTGTATCCTTGTGTGTCCCTCAAGGTTCACTATGCAGACCTGCTGCGGGCGTGTGGGTCCCTCGATCATTTTTAATCGGGACTTTCAAAATTTCTTTTGGTCTGAGGATGGTTCAAACTCGGAGCCGAAACGTCAGCTGTGTGAATTAAATAAATAAAGAAAAATTTTATATGCGTCTCTCATTTTTCTCCTCTCTTGTGAATATAATTTTAGAAAAATTCCATCACTCTAAACGGGAATTGAACCCCTGACACCAAAGAAAATATTTCTAAGTGTAGAGTTCAAGGATGGTTGAATTCAGTATTCACTAGTCAATATTAGTTTGTCAATTAAAGTTTGCCCAACTTTAGTAATAAAGTTAGGGATAAATTACAATAAAACAAATTTAAATGCAAAGACAAGCACTTTTTCGTAACTGATTGATTTGATGTAGCTATTATACATATTTAATCTAACCTTAGCTGTTTTTGATTCATTTATTTATTGGATTATAAAATAATGAGTGTTGGTTTGATTGAAATGGCATAAAGCCCGAGAGAGAAAGTGAATTTAGGAAAGTTGACAAGAGAGAGGAGAGAGGAGAGAGAGAGCCTTTGCAAGCTGTTTGGTCTGAGAGACATGAGGGTCGGGAATGGAAAATGGCCGCCATCCACCGAACACACCCTTATTTACATTATCAAATAAGTTGGCAGTAGAGTGTCGGGCTTGGAATAGAGTCACTTTTGACACTGAAGAGCGCGAATTATTGCAAAGCAGATTTATGGATGTGTAATTCGCTTCATAGAACTGAATGAAGGAAGAAGGGAGATGGATGGATGGATGGATGGAGCAGCCTATTTTGCAAGACTTCTGAAGCCTGTCTGCCAACTATTTAGCTCATGTCATCAGACTTCGACCGCGAAATTCTCTCATTCCGTAGCTTAACAACCGTCAGGCAGATGATATGTTCAGAACATAGCAAAAGAAAAAAAAAAAAAAAAATTAAGATCAAATTTGTCACAGCGCTTGCAAGACATCTCTTTAGATTGTATAAAATCTCCTCTCTCTCTCTCTCTCTCTCTCTCGCTGGCAGGGATTTTACTCAATCAATCCTCTTAATAATTTCTAGTTTATAAATTTTTTTTCTCTACATTTTTTTTAGTGACTTTTTTGCCATCTCAATGCCAATGGTCAAGAGTTTCCGTGACAAGCGAGAAATTTATTTCATATGAATTGGATACCGATTATTTGAAATAAATAGAGAGTCTAAATGGCCTCATATGACGAAAAAAACAAAAAAGTTATAATTAAATGATAGCCAATGAAATTTTTTTTTTTTTTTTTTTGCTCAGAATAATCTCTATTAGCCAGTGAGACCTCTTACTCTACTAATTCTTTTCAACTTAAAAGAGAAGTGATGCCAAGCAAGGCAAAAGCTCGGGATTGGTGACCTCGGGCAATCAGCGTGTGGAACGCCCCCGGTAGCCATCGATACTATGTATTTTCAAGAAATAAATAAATTTATCACCCCTAAATGGCCTCTTTAGCCGAAAAGGGTTAAAAAAAAACTTAAAAGAGTGCATAGAAAGTTATTCTCCTAATTATTATTTAAATCATCTACTGTACGTCTTATATAATCACTAGCTGCGGTAGGGTTGCCTTCGGCAACCCTACCCCGCTAGGCCCTGGCGGGCGGCGTCTCGGGATATGACTAAGAGTTGTCCAGATAAATGTATTTTAATTAATTATGAAAAAGAGTTTTTATTTTTTATTTTAAATATTTGATTAATATATTTTTCAATTATTTACACCCTAAGAAAGCGTCATTTTAAATTTTATTAAAAACGAATGAAAAATAAATTTCAGGGGGGGGTCAGGGGGGTGATTGAACTTTCTGAGGTCTAAAATACCATTTTTCAATTATTTACACCCTAAGAAAGCAACATTTTAAATTTTATTAAAATCAAATGAAAAATAAATTTTAGGGGGGGTCAGGGGGGTGATTGAACTTTCTGGGGTCTAAAATACCATTTTTCAATTATTTACACCCTAAGAAAACGTCATTTTAAATTTTATTAAAATCGAATGAAAAATAAATTTCAGGGGGGGGTCAGGGGGGTGAATGAACTTTCTGATGTCTAAAATACGATTTTTCAATTATTTACACCCTAAGAAAGCGTCATTTTAAATTTTATTAAAATCGAATGAAAAATAAATTTTAGGGGGGGTCAGGGGGTGATTGAACTTTCTGATGTCTAAAATACCATTTTTCAATTATTTACACCCTAAGAAAGCGTCATTTTAAATTTTATTAAAATCGAATGAAAAATAAATTTCAGGGGGGTCAGGGGGGTGAATGAACTTTCTGATGTCTAAAATACGATTTTTCAATTATTTACACCCTAAGAAAGCGTCATTTTAAATTTTATTAAAATCGAATGAAAAATAAATTTCAGGGGGTGGGGCAGGGGGGGTGATTGAACTTTCTGGGGTCTAAAATACCATTTTTCAATTATTTACACCCTAAGAAAGCGTCATTTTAAATTTTATTTAAATCGAATGAAAAATAAATTTTAGGGGGGGGTCAGGGGGGTGATTGAACTTTCTGATGTCTAAAATACCATTTTTCAATTATTTACACCCTAAGAAAACGTCATTTTAAATTTTATTAAAATCGAATGAAAAATAAATTTCAGGGGGGTCAGGGGGGTGAATGAACTTTCTGATGTCTAAAATACGATTTTTCAATTATTTACACCCTAAGAAAGCGTCATTTTAAATTTTATTAAAATCGAATGAAAAATAAATTTTAGGGGGGTCAGGGGGGTGATTGAACTTTCTGATGTCTAAAATACCATTTTTCAATTATTTACACCCTAAGAAAGCGTCATTTTAAATTTTATTAAAATCGAATGAAAAATAAATTTCAGGGGGGTCAGGGGGGTGAATGAACTTTCTGATGTCTAAAATACGATTTTTCAATTATTTACACCCTAAGAAAGCGTCATTTTAAATTTTATTAAAATCGAATGAAAAATAAATTTAAGGGGGGGGGGGGGCAGGGGGGTGATTGAACTTTCTGAGGTCTAAAATACCATTTTTCAATTATTTACACCCTAAGAAAGCGTCATTTTAAATTTTATTAAAATCGAATGAAAAATAAATTTTAGGGGGGGGTCAGGGGGGTGATTGAACTTTCTGATGTCTAAAATACCATTTTTCAATTATTTACACCCTAAGAAAGCGTCATTTTAAATTTTATTAAAATCGAATGAAAAATAAATTTCAGGGGGGGGTCAGGGGGGTGATTGAACTTTCTGATGTCTAAAATACCATTTTTCAATTATTTACACCCTAAGAAAGCGTCATTTTAAATTTTATTAAAATCGAATGAAAAATAAATTTCAGGGGGGTCAGGGGGGTGATTGAACTTTCTGAGGTCTAAAATACCATTTTTCAATTATTTACACCCTAAGAAAGCGTCATTTTAAATTTTATTAAAATCGAATGAAAAATAAATTTCAGGGGGGGGTCAGGGGGGTGATTGAACTTTCTGATGTCTAAAATACCATTTTTCAATTATTTACACCCTAAGAAAGCGTCATTTTAAATTTTATTAAAATCGAATGAAAAATAAATTTTAGGGGGGGTCAGGGGGGTGATTGAACTTTCTGATGTCTAAAATACCATTTTTCAATTATTTACACCCTAAGAAAGCGTCATTTTAAATTTTATTAAAATCGAATGAAAAATAAATTTCAGGGGGGTCAGGGGGGTGATTGAACTTTCTGATGTCTAAAATACCATTTTTCAATTATTTACACCCTAAGAAAGCGTCATTTTAAATTTTATTAAAATCGAATGAAAAATAAATTTCAGGGGGGGGTCAGGGGGGTGAATGAACTTTCTGATGTCTAAAATACCATTTTTCAATTATTTACACCCTAAGAAAGCGTCATTTTAAATTTTATTAAAATCGAATGAAAAATAAATTTTAGGGGGGTCAGGGGGTGATTGAACTTTCTGATGTCTAAAATACCATTTTTCAATTATTTACACCCTAAGAAAGCGTCATTTTAAATTTTATTAAAATCGAATGAAAAATAAATTTCAGGGGGGTCAGGGGGTGATTGAACTTTCTGATGTCTAAAATACCATTTTTCAATTATTTACACCCTAAGAAAGCGTCATTTTAAATTTTATTAAAATCGAATGAAAAATAAATTTCAGGGGGGTCAGGGGGGTGATTGAACTTTCTGATGTCTAAAATACCATTTTTCAATTATTTACACCCTAAGAAAGCGTCATTTTAAATTTTATTAAAATCGAATGAAAAATAAATTTTAGGGGGGTCAGGGGGGTGATTGAACTTTCTGATGTCTAAAATACCATTTTTCAATTATTTACACCCTAAGAAAGCGTCATTTTAAATTTTATTAAAATCGAATGAAAAATAAATTTTAGGGGGGGGTCAGGGGGTGATTGAACTTTCTGATGTCTAAAATACCATTTTTCAATTATTTACACCCTAAGAAAGCGTCATTTTAAATTTTATTAAAATCGAATGAAAAATAAATTTCAGGGGGGTCAGGGGGGTGATTGAACTTTCTGATGTCTAAAATACCATTTTTCAATTATTTACACCCTAAGAAAGCGTCATTTTAAATTTTATTAAAATCGAATGAAAAATAAATTTCAGGGGGGTCAGGGGGGGGTGATTGAACTTTCTGATGTCTAAAATACCATTTTTCAATTATTTACACCCTAAGAAAGCGTCATTTTAAATTTTATTAAAATCGAATGAAAAATAAATTTCAGGGGGGGGGGGTCAGGGGGGTGATTGAACTTTCTGAGGTCTAAAATACCATTTTTCAATTATTTACACCCTAAGAAAGCGTCATTTTAAATTTTATTAAAATCGAATGAAAAATAAATTTTAGGGGGGTCAGGGGGGTGATTGAACTTTCTGATGTCTAAAATACCATTTTTCAATTATTTACACCCTAAGAAAGCGTCATTTTAAATTTTATTAAAATCGAATGAAAAATAAATTTCAGGGGGGTCAGGGGGGTGATTGAACTTTCTGAGGTCTAAAATACCATTTTTCAATTATTTACACCCTAAGAAAGCGTCATTTTAAATTTTATTAAAATCGAATGAAAAATAAAAAAAATAAAATTTTAGGGGGGGGTGGGGGGCGCAGAGCGGAAAAATCTTTTTCAAATGTCGAATTGTTAGGGAGGAAGAGTTTTTATTTTTCATTTTAAAGATTTGATAAATATATTTTTCATAAAGCGAGTTAGATCCTGTTTTCCAATGCTTTGCTATGGGGTAATTGATAACCCCCAAAAAGGGGGGTTCCCTACCCCTAATTCGATATAATGATAGCCTAAAACCACCCCCGGAAAATTCCCTACCCATTAAAAAAAAACTCCATGAAAATCGGTCCAGTAGTTTCGGAGTCTATGCGTTACAAACAGACAGACAGACAGACAGACAGACAGACAGACAGACAGACAGACAGAAAAAAGATTGTCTTTTATATAATAGTATAGATATAGATATCTTTAAATTTTATCCTTTTTGTTCCTTTAATGTTTGATAATTTTTTTTTTTAATTTATTTGCCCCTTCTTTCCTAAGGCTATTGGGTAAAAATACATAATTCAAAATAGTACAAAATGCCTACTGGGCTTGGAGTAGTTGGTAGCGTGCCTACTTTCTAAACCGAACGTCGCGGGTTCGGACCCCAGGCAGTCCGATAATTTTATTTAAGGCCAAATGACTTAAATAGAAATGCCTGGAACAATAGGTATATTAAACATAAGAGTATCGTTAAAAGTCTTAAATGGCCTAAGTTGCCGAAAAGACTGTGTGAATGTGAGTGTGAATGAGAAAAAGTGTGAATGTTTAAAAAAAAAAAAATATATATATTAAAATAAAACATAGTATGAGGATATGGTATATGGGCAGCCAAGGCGAAAAATAAAATAAAAAAGCATGTTTTGTAGACGTTTCGAATGCCTATCGCACTCTTCATCAGGACAAAAATAGATGTCAGGCAGTGTAGCCACTTTTTACCAATTTATATTCTCTTAAAAAAGTCTCTTTACTGTTTGGAGGTGACAAAATATAAACTTTATTTTTTGGCTGCCCAAATTCGCATCCCTTCCAAAGGCGAAGAATTTATTTCAAATGAATTGGATACCAATCATCAATCGAAATAAATAGGGACGGGGTCTAAATGGTCTCTGATGCCGAAAAAAGACCTTAAATTAAATTTAAAAAAAGAAGAAATCTACAATCACTAAGATAATAGTTTTTAAATAATTGAATATTAAAGGCGCTTCCCTATAGGCCTAATTCAAAATGATTCTTATAAATAAAATTTAATATTTTTGGGATCTCGTGAACAATCTTAAAGATTCTTTTGACCATCTAGGAAGGAAGTAAGCTAATCTCTTAACCAGAGATATGCCATATAAATAAATGAACTCATATTATAACTGATAATAGCCAATGTTAAATGTAAGCTAGTAAAAATATAATTTCTTTTTAAGTATAATCATATTTTAACTACTCCCCTTACTTTTACTTAAATGCTATAAATTAAATTGAGTAGTAAAAACTAAAATTTTATTATACTAATGAAATTTGTTTATAAAATATGGGTTTCATTTTTATGAATTTTTAAAACAGTATTAAATTTTTTTTTTTATATTGTAATTATTTAAATATATTAATTTTTATAGGCCATCACTTTTTTACTATTGAATGAAATGCTTCAAGTTTAATTGGAAAGATTAAAAAAAAAAAAAAATTTTAAGATGTTTTTAAAACTTTTATTTTAAACTAGGCTTGAAATTTTTCAAAGAGGTAAATAAAAGTAGGACTTTTATTAAAATGTATAAAATATTTTTAAAATATCTATAAAATTAAAAGTGATAGGACATAAAAGTATCATAAATCTAATAAAAAAAGGTTCCTATATGGAAGGATTTTGGGTTTACTATTAATTTAAATAAATACATTTTCAAATTACAAGCCTAACCCTCCTGGTTCATTTGTTTACTGGAAGATAGGCATCCCAAATAACCAACATATTAGGAATTTTTTTTTATCAATATTAATTTCTTTCTAAAGTGGGCATAGGCGTAGCCAGGAATTTTTGATGGGGGGTTCAGGATGATTTGTCCCCCCGCCAGCACGCTAACCACTACACCAAGGCCCGAGGGAATATAGACTTTAAAACTATTTCATTATTATTAACAATGGGGATATTTTTATGAATTTGTAGGACATTCTTCTAGTAGAAATAAAATTGTTGATCGTTTAAACGTGTAGCCTTTATTCTCGAAGAATAATTCAAAAGTCGGTTTCGGAATTTGTCTGCAATCCATCAAGAGATGTCTCTGTATTGCCGTAAGGTGTCTGGTGTCTTTTGCAAAAGGAGACAGCCCTGGGATGAGTTGGTATTAATCACTCTGATGGCTGTGGAGCACTCCCGATGGATGCTAATCACCTCGAACCCTTCTCATCCTCATCCTCATCCTTTCCATCACCTCAAGAGAGAGAGAGAGAGAGAGACGCCATACCACGGAGATAAATCACGCCCGCGTCACGCCACCGCACCACCAAGATTTATTAATTAATTAAACTAATAAATAATTAGGAAAAGTGTCGCGAGATTCTCCCGATTTTCCCGTAAAGCGAATAAATCACTGGCGAAAACCGCGGGGCGATATGTTTTGTTCTTGTATTTGATACCTCCGCGCCTGACTGTCATTTATTTTACTTCTTATGCTATTAGCCATTTACCATAAATAATTATAATGACTTAAAAAAAAGAACTCGTAAACAAATATAAAAACTAAATGAATTATTTTATTTTTTTTTTTTTTTTGGGAATCAAAACAACACAAACGAATTTAAATATTTGTATTTATTAATAAATAAATATCTATAGGGTGGGAACAATAAATAACAAATTGAGTTCGCTTTCGTCTATATACAGAACGGAGCCCTTATTAGGTCAGGCTTAGCCAACGAGGGCCCCTTTGTATTTTCCTGTATGGGCGATATAGCGTCATCCAAGCTTATATAGCGAAAATTACTTTTTTTGATTCAGAGGACCTCAAAACGTGAAGATTCATCAATATCTCGACATCGAATTTTTGACATGAAAATTCAATGTCGAGATTTTGATGGATATATATGTTTTGAGGTCCCCTGAATCCAAAAAAGTGGTTTTCTCGACATGGTCTGTCTGTCTGTGTGTGTGATGTATGTGTTCGATTTTAAGCATGAAGAGATTAAGCAATGAAGCTGAAATTTTATATTTATGTTAGAAACCCCCATGGAGCGTGAAAATAAGCTTTTAAACAAAATCGGCCAAAAAGTACTAATACTTTACTGATGTACTTTTTCATTTTTTTTTTCTATTTTCTCAAAATTCCTAACAATTTTGATTATAATTCAAAAATCAATTATTTTTTAAATGCTCTTTAAAATGTATATTTTCATTTTGTCTTCAAAATTGTTTGAAGCACACTTTACTCTTGTACTTCATACGAAAGATAGGAGAAATGGTTGCCATGGTAACAAAATATTTTTCTATGTTTATAAATTTTATATCTTGAATTCTAATATTTCTGCGGCGGCCCCCGGGCTTGGCATAGTAGGTAGCGTGCCTACCTCCTATACCAATCGTCGCGGGTTCGGACCCCAGGCAGTCGGATGATTTTATTTAAGCCATTTGGATACCAAATGGCTTAAATAGAAATGCCTGAACCCCCAATATGTATATTAATCAGTAACGGATATCGTCTAAAGTCTTATATGGAATGAGTTGCCGAAAAGACTGTGTGAATGTGTGTGTGAATGGGAGTGTGAATGAGAAAAAAGTGTGAGTGTTTAAAAAAATATATATATATCTGAGGAAACTAAACATATGTCAACTCAAAATATCTGGTATGACATACACAGTACAAAACTTTCTCTTACCAAAATTGTGTGCCGTGCGACCAGTCACACCAGATTTTTACGTTTGGATTTATTTTTTTTCTTGAAAACCTACAAATAAATTAGTTGAATAACTCAATCAATATACTTATTTAATATATTATATGTACCGTAGACTAGGTGTTTAGAAAGCGGGTCGATTGCAAAGGTGAGCTTCCCACCCTCGACTCCTCCATCCCCACATCCCCGATAGGTTAAAAGAGAAGGTCTATTTCAGGGCAAAGAGCCAGGCAGGCAGGCAAGGCGTCGATAAACGCACGTGCGACCGGGCGTGTGACCGATAAATTAAATTTAATATCTGCTACGTCGCCTTAAGACGGAACACAAAAGACATTAGAGCAGCTATTATTAAATAATAATTAAAGTAAAATTAGGTAGAAATTTAACAAATAACAAACTGTCGTTAATGATTAACCATAAAGTTCAAAGGCTTTCTTGCCGATGTCAATAGTTAAGGTAAAGGCTCTAATAAATTCATGATTAAAGGAGTTAACAACGAAAGAACAACTCTTTTGAATAAAAAAAAAAAAAATATATTTTAAACTTTGAAATTAAAAGAAAAAAATTATAAATAGGTACAGAGTTCGAGTGCTAGTAGCACTCATCTTTAGGGCAAACAAAATTGTCAGAGATTAGTACAGGTTCTGTGGTAGTGGATTTTTAATTTCATATCTATACATGTTCTTATAAGTTCTTCAAATCGATAATATGTACAAAAATAAACAATACTTTCTCTCTATATATAGTGTAAGAGAAAGTAAAAGATAATGGTCAACCAATTCCATCCTACACCACATCTAAATAGCAACTGAATAAATAAACGATATTGTCCTGGAATAAAAGAGCCAATCTATAAAATTGTACAGATAAGTACAAAGCTTTTGCTTCATTATCTAATTCGTATCTTGTTCAATGAATTTGTTTAAATTATATCAATTAATTGAAAAGAAAATATCAGAAAAAAGTTTCTTCTTTTTCGGTGTTTAGATACCATCAGGAGTTGTTTTCTAGATATGGTCCACGAAAGTTTCTACTAAAAATATAAAGTTTCTATTAAAAATATTCGACCTCGAAACAGTAAAGAGAGTCTTCACGAAAATATAAATTGGTTAAAACGTTGCTACACTGCCAAGTCAAATAACCTGACAACTTGACAACATTTTTGTCCTGATGAAGAGTCCGATCGTCACTCGAAACGTCGACAAAAAATGGATTTTTATTTTATTTTTCGCCCTTGGCTGCCCTTATACCACATCCTCTATATTCAATATTTCATATTAAAAATAAAATGAATCATATAGAAAAGGCAGAATTTCCTATATAAAATTCATATCTATTATTTTTTAATAAATTTTCCCCTCGCAGCTCCAATAAGTCACTCATTTTTCCTCTTGCGATAATCATTTGGCCATTTTTGTTAGTATGCGAGTCTCATTCCATCTTTTTCATACTCAAAAAATTTTATAAGTCCAACTTTTGAATTGTTATGTCACTCTTAGAGAAACCCCCGGCCACAATTAGAAACAAGTTTGGCCAGACCCCCCCCCCTAACGCGCGTTACGTAATATGTGGACGAGCCCTTTAGTGTTTAGAAGAGACATTTTTATTAGGCTTAATTCTTTAAATTGTTCTCGTTTTCTATTTGAATGACAAAGGTTTTTGAATTTGGTTTTGGCCTATTGCTTTGTTTATTTTTAAATTTCCCTTTTTTAATTTATTTTTAAATCAAAGTATATGAACGTAATTACCTAGTTGAAAATTTCTGACAAAGAATTAAACGAGAGTTTGGGAGGAGGGGGGATGCGGAAGGAAGGTGGTTTGTTTAGAAACCCCAGAGAGCCAGGGATGTAATCAGGAGGTTTTGAACCTCTGCAACCGCTAATGCCTATGACCGCGCTGTTTCTTCCCGGCGCAACATCCATTCTCTTCTTTCTTTCATTTCCTCTCGATGCGTATAATTGCATGCAGAGCCTTTTGTTTTTAGCTTCTATTCTTACGCAGATTTACACTTCCGGTTGGTTTGCCTTTGCTTTTGTCTTAAATCCTCTTAAAAATACGAACTGCTCGCTCAGTGGCGCCATGTTCCAGCTGTCGTACGTTATTCTATTATTCATCCCAGACCAACAAACAAAAAGAGGGAAAAAAATTTATTGTACCAAGGAATTGTTACGGCTAAAATCTTTGAATAGATTTCGACTATTAAATCGAAGTCTTCGTTTGTTAATGAGCGGAACTGAAATGGGGCGTGAGTTTTGGTCGGTCGACATATGCAGAGGCGGTCTCGTATGTTCAGGTAGCTGTACCTGGGGGACCTAAGTCTTACAAAGACTTTCGTTGCAGCTGGTTTGATCCGTTTTGACCACTGGAGCATCATATGAGTCCGTCCATCAGGTATATGCAGAGACCCAGCTGTGCATAGGAGGACCTTCAATGACCAAAAGGGTTTCTTTGTTAATTATCACAAGTGTGCAAGATGGCCGAGTGCCCTGAATATTACAGTTTAATCAAATTCGTTTTCACTGCACCGGGATTTCGATATTTTATACATTTTGGGGTAGGCATATGGTCATACTTCACTTTCCAAGGATTTATAATATTTAGATAATTATTTTTTTTATAATTTTTCTTTTTTTCTTCTACCAAATATAGATTGCTCTGGAAATCAATGGATGGGAAAAAAATATGGTGTGACTGGTCTCACAGCACACAACTTTCCTATAACTTCGATAATCCGAAAGTTGTGTTCTGTGCTTGTCATACCAGATTTTTTGCGATGACATATATTTAGTTTCCAAGAGTACGAGTACATTTTTTTTTTTAACTCACACTTTTTTTCATTCACACTCACACACACATACGTTACAGTCTTTTCGGCATCTTAGGGCCATATATGACTTTTTACGATAACCGGTATTATTAATATACATTTATTGG